>JAOBRD020315675.1:0-13573 GCA_027575215.2 Hydrozoanthus sils | reverse complement strand
GTTTTAATTTACTTGTCGTTTTGTGAATAAAACCCGTACACACACATTCCATAAAATATCCTCTATTTCTAGTACTAGTATATAACAAACATTGTACGCTGGTACTGTACGTGTCGTGCACACACACATTCCATGAAGTATTCTCTATTTCTAGTACTAGTATATAACAAAGATTATACGCTGGTACTGTACGTGTCGTGCACACACACATTCCATGAAGTATACTCTATTTCTAGTACTAGTATATAACAAAGATTGTACCCTGGTACTGTACGTGTCGTGCACACACATTCCATGAAGTATTCTCTATTTCTAGTACTAGTATATAACAAACATTGTACGCTGGTACTGTACGTGTCGTGCACACACACTCACACATTCCATGAAGTATTTTCTATTCTGGTATTGGCATAAGATGAACATTGTACGATGGTACTGTACATGTCGTGCACACACACGCATTATTTGAAGTATTCTCTATTTCTAGTATTGGCGTAAGATAAACATTGTACGATGGTATTGTACGCGTCGTGCACACACACACACATTCCATGAAGTATTTTCTATTCTGGTATTTGCGTAAGATAAACATTGTACGATGGTACTGTACGTGTCGTGCACACACACATTATTTGAAGTATTCTCTATTTCTAGTATTGTCGTAAAATAAACATTGTACGCTGGTACTGTACGTTTTGTGCGCACTTACACTCCCTGAAGTATTCTCTATTTCTATTATTGGCGTAAAACAAACAGTGTACGCTGGTACTGTACGTGTCGTGCACACACACATTCCCTGAAGTATTCTCTATTTCTAGTATTGGCGTAAAATAAACATTGTACGCTGGTACTGTCCCCTTTTCCTGTTTATTTGCCATATATGTTACCTTTTAAAACCAAGCTACTAGATTTACTATTCGTTTCCCAGGCTCTGTTGACGTTATTTGTGTTCTCCACAAAAGATGGCTGGGTAACAATCATGTACGACGGCATCGATGCAGTACAACCAGACATGCAAGTAAGGGTCGTAACTTGTTTATGGCAAAGGAGAACACGAGAAATGTGCTGAGAGAAAACGAGGCGAAGCTGAGTTTTCTGTCTGCAGTTTTCTTATAGCGTTTTATTTTATTTCTAGAGCCACGAGCGATGCTATTTTAATCAATTTTAGACATTAACCTTGAAAATTTTAAATATAATTTTTTCTTGCGTTATGTGACGTCATACCGGGAGTTTTATTAAAAAGGAATTGTTTGATAATGTGATTCTAGCATTTTGATTGGCTTAGTCGGTATGGTATATGAGAGATTATACCATAATCTACGCTTCATCTTAAATTAGAAAGGTAGCTAAAATATTTTCAGTGAGGAACTCATTGAAGCAGTGTAAATTTGACAAACTTGACGTGTTTTGATTGCCACGTTTTATAATTAATTCAGCATAACGCAAGCAGGAATTGACAGTTTTTGGTGTGACGTGCAACGAATCAAGTTGAACCGGAAATTATCTTTACCTTTTAACATACGGTTTCTTCTTACAAAATTAATTCGAGAAAATTTATTTTTGACATATCTTTGGGGCATTCTTTTAATTTTTATTTAATATTTTATCAAAATAAAACAATTATTCTACTCGTGCTTGTTGGATATGAGGCGAACGTAGCCAACTCGGCACTGCGCGCGCTCGTGAAATAATTGTTAATTTTAAAACGGACCTATTTGGAGCGTATTTTATAATGACTGACATAGTAGATTCGACAACGAGTACGAGTACGAGTTTTTCCAAACTGATCATACTGCGCGTGCGAAAAAATCTCACAATCTTGTTGTGTTGCGAAAAAAAAGATTTTGCAAAGACAGCGCAACAACTGTTTATGTGCGCGCGCACAGCTCGAGCTCCTGAGATGTTTGGATGTACACGTCGCATTGTGTTTCAGGCCAGGATTTGATACTTTCGCGTTGCGCTCACACTAGAGAGCTTCAGATTCGACAACGAGTACGACTACAAGTACGAGTTTTTTCCCATTCGTCATGTTGCGCGTGCCAGAAGTTGCGAAGAAATCACGCAATCTCTTTGTGTTGCCAAAACTCGTCGTCGTCGTCTTGTTTACAACAAGGTTTGCAAAAATCCCGGCGCGTGGACTACGAGATTTTGGCAACAGAACGAGATTGCGCGATTTCTTCGCAATAACGGCACGCGCAACCTGACGAATAGGAAAACATTGTACTCGTAGTTACTACTCGTAGTCGTACTCGTTGTCAAATCTGAAGCTCTCTAATGTGACGTCTTCTTCGGACCTCGAGCTTTGCGCGCGCGCACATAAACAGAAGTCGCTATGTCTTTGCTAAATCTATCTAAAATCTCGTAGCCCAAACGCCGATATTTTTTTTTTTGCAAATGAATCTCGTTGTAAACAAGACGCCGGTGATGAGATTTTGGAAACACATTAAGATGGCGTGATTTCTTCGCACGCGTAGTATGAAGAATGGAAAAAACTTGTACTTTTACTCTTTGACGAATCTAAAGGTTTCTAATATCGATCTCTGCTTTTTAACAGCCTCAGCGCAACAAGAACCAGTGGAATGTTCTATATTTTGTTGCTTTTCTCCTTTTGGCCGGGTTCGTGGTGCTTAATATGCTGGTTGGAGTTGTAGTAGAAAACTTTCAAAAGTGTCGAGATGTTTTAGAAAAGTTTAAACAGGAGGAAAAGTCGAAAGAACAAATATTACTACAACGTAAGTAAAAACGTTTTTTACGTCCACCCCTTCTTCAAGTCCATCTACCCATCGTTTTGCATCAGTTTTTAGTATCGTCATCATCATAATAAGTAGCAGCAGCTTATTGCACTCAGGCAAACCTTTGCTTTATTAGTGTAAGAAAAAGGACTACATACGTTCATGCTTTCCAGTTCGGAAAACATTGGACGAGAAAAATACGAGGGGAGCAAAGGGTGGACAAAGTCCCCTATTCCGCTGTCAGAGAAATTATTTCTACATTGGACAAGAATGTAGTCCTAGTACTTGTTTTACTTTTAGATTATAGGGTTTTACTGTCATGCTGCCTGCGAGTTGGATTCAAAGACTCGCATTCGCTTCGTTGTTTTTGCCAAACATTCGATCACGTTTTTTGAGCTTTTTGAAGTATTCTTGTTGAAGCCATTGTTTCTTTGTCTCAGAAGTCCAACTTCTTTTTGCACAGGAAACTCATAATTATCAAAAAGCTGAGGCTAGAAAACTCCGCAAACTTTCTAACGAATGCAATTCGTCTTGCTGATGGGCGTGCGCCGGGCAATGAAGCTAATTGGATATTTTTGTATTTTCTGGGATTTGATTGGCTCAGACAAACTGTCTTATTTTTGGTAGATAGGACAGTCCCCTAGCTTAAGCAAGTAAACACCCGTTTTGGCGATTTTCTATTTTCCTATCTAAAACAATACAAATTAATCCTTGAATGGAAAGTGGTAAAACATTTAAAAATAATATCTATGTTACCAACAATGACTTAACTGCCAGCTATATAATTATCATCATTATCAACATCAGCACAGACTCCATCATCATTATCAGTTTTTTTCTCGCCCACAGAATACAAGTCCTTAATATCTCTCAGTACCACGACCTGTAGTCACTCTTAAGTTTATAGTTCTCACTTAGACAAATACTTAAAAGTATGCAACCTCCCATTGTTTTGCAGCATTTCACTTTTCCTACGCCAAAATGTTTAAATTTTTATTCTGAGAACACATCAACCTGCATACAACATAGTTTCAAAGTAAAATGCAATGAAACTTCAATTTAAAAAATGTTTGTTTTGTGCTATTATATTTTATCCCATTGTAGCCACAGGAATCCAAAAAAAAAAATCAAATCAAACCTTTGATTTTCAATGTTCTCCACACGGAGAAACGGTTTCTTGTTTAAACTACAAAATTTAACTGGATCAACCTGAAAGGAATGAATGAGTGAAACAGAAAGAAAGAAACTTGGTTACTTATGAAAATATTGTCGGTTTTAAAAGTTAAGCAAATGAGCTAAACGGCCTAACAATATTGCAATTAGTACTTTTCTGCATTTCACTGCCGTTTATCTGCCTAGTTCTTACTCGGATAGTCATTCACTAGGCCTAACGATTCCAATAATGCTTACATAGGTGCTTTACTAATAAGTATCATGAACAATGCGTTTCAGAAATCCAGTCAAACTCAGTTTCTGCAGAGGGGCTTACCCAGTCGCGGAGGATAGTGCATTATGTGTGCACGCATGCATATTTTGATCTAGCTATTGCCATTGTGATAGCAATAAACGTGCTGTGTATGGCCCTGGAGCATTATGAACAACCACGAGTAAGTTAAGTTAACGGTTTTGTGTATAGTCTTGAAGCACTATTAGCAATTTCAAGTAAATCTAAATAGATCTACGACTCAGGCTCGTAGCCAGGTTTTTTTGCAGGAGGGTGCTATCGAACAAGCAGACGGACCAAACGAGGGCCGAAGGCGCGAGACTCAAGGGGCGGATCCGGGGACGTGTTCCCCGGGAAATTTCAAAAATTAGGTTGCATGAGACCGAGATGTATAACAGGCAGACAAAAACAACCTTTAAGCTTCGATACTATTCAAACTTTTGATCTTCAAAATCAATTAAGAAAAACATAGATGATGATGTTGATTTTTCAAACAGTCAACAAAAAAATGGACCTTCGCCGCGGGTGGGAGCGTACCTATCAACCCAACCCCACCCCCGCCACCCGCCCTCACAATGAGCCTGCAACGCTCTATCCAGCTGAGTTAGAAATCGGGTCATCTGGGAGTTTGGTAGTGGGATTTTAAGGATAATAGGGCCCTGCCCAAGCCTACAGCTATACAATATATTCAAATACGACATATATTCAAATACGACATACAAATTCGAGTGATGCCTTGCCACCGGTATTGGGGAATAATCCTCGTTTCGCCGATCTACAGCATCAACAGGGAACCCCACAAACCCACACAAAAGGTGAGAGAAAAAATCTCTGACCTCGTTTCGCCGATCTACAGCACCAACAGAGAAACCCCACAAACCCACACAAAAGGTGAGAGAAAAAATCTCTGACCTCGTGATTTTCGCCACAAGAAAGCTATTAAGTCTAACTCGACACATCATTGGACTATGTGCAAAAGACTCAACTTTGTCAACAAAGAAATTAAGAAATGCAAAACAAATTATTATACAAATCTCATCAAAGAAAATAGAAACAACTCAAGTGTTCTGTGGAAAACATTAACTGAAGTTACTTCACGGAATCAAACGGCTGCTATTTCCTGTATTGAAGCTGATGGTGTTGTCCTTTGAAAATGCTTCAGTGGCTAAAATCCTCAACTAGCAATTTTCAACTTTTGCGACAAAACTTGCAATCAAGTTCAGTTTGTGCATTTCTTTTCTCCAGGGGCTACTCAAGTGGCATCGAGTACGTCCAAAAAGTTTGTCTTTGAACAGATAGCTGAGACTTTTGTCCTAGAACAGATGAAACATATAAAAACGAACAAGGCTATGGCTATTGGTCTTGATGGAATATTAAGTGCTCATCTGCTAAGGATTCTGCTAAGGTCATCACTTCTTACCATTTTGTTCAACCGTTCCTTGGAATCATGTGCATTCTCATCTCTGTGGAAGTTTGGAAAAGAAACTGCTTTATTCAAAAGTGGCGATCGATGTGATTCAAATAACTTATCGACCCATAACTGTTCTCCCTACAGTCAGTGAGATCTTGGAGAAAGCTGCTCATTGTCAACTTTACCCTTATCTCATTGAAAATAGAATCATCTCGTCCAAGAAATTTGGATTTAGACCGAACCTGTCTAAGGAAATAGCATTAACACATTTTACCGACAAGCTCTTAATAAACGTGGACAACGGTATACTCTCTGGTGCAGTTTTCCTCGGCCTATCAAAAGCTTTTGACACCGTAAATCATCAAATTTTACTACACAAACTGAAGTCTTATTAGCCTCAGTCCTATTGCTGTTGACTGGTTGCACTCGTACCTCACAAGCAGGAAACAAGTTACATCTATGTTGGTCATGCTCAATCACCCGCTGCATCTGTAACGGTGGGAGTACCACAAGGCAGTATTCTCGGCCATCTACTTTTTTTAATCAACGTGAATGATCTCCCATTATGTCACCTTGAGGGTGAAATAACGTACGCCGATGACACTGTCATCTACTGTTCAGCGACAAATATTAATGACCTAAAGAACAAGCTAGGCATGACCTAATCACTATCTCTGAATGTTTTGCTGAAAACCGTTTGACCCTAAATATATCAAAATGCAAATTTGTCCTTTTCGTCAGTCGACGGAACTAAAGACGATACGAGAAGTCAAGTTACAAATAAACCACACCACCATTGAAAGTGCCGAGTAATTTAAATATCTAGGGATTATTATCCAACTATCGCTAACTTGGTCAGATCATATAGATGTTCTCAATAAGAAAATATACCAACGTATTGCTGTTATCATGAGAGTGGAACACCACAGTTGCCCCTTCAAGCAAGAACTGCTTTCTACAACTGTCTAATATTGCCTCTGTTTGATTATGGAGACGTTGTATGGGGCGACAAGCATAATGAAACTCTGACGAATCAGCTTCAAGTTCTGCATAACAAGGTAGCCAATGTTATCTTGGATCTCTCCTCGAGAAGTTCAGACAAAAATGCACTTGAACATCTCGGCTTCAAAACTCTTGCCCCGTAGAAGATGGTTTCATCGCTGTACAACAGTGTTTAAATGTGTAAACTGGCAAATAGATTTTAACTTTAATCTTACAATAAAGTCCGCTATTCATTCCCGATAATACCCGCCAGAAAAACGATTTTTATGTAGTTTGTAATAAAACTAACTGGGGCAAAGAACGTTTTATTAGCCCTGCGGCAAATAATTGGAATAGTTTAGAGACCGACATTAGGGAAACCATTGTCTTTTCGCTATTTATATCCTGACTCAAGAAATTATAAAGATTTCAGATCTCACAGTTTTGACTAAAGACGATTTTTAGATTTTGTATCTCTAATTCTTCTAGTAGATTTTTACAGGTTTTATAGATTTTATTATAGTTTTTATTGGTGTAACTGTAATAGTTCAATTTAGTTGTTTTGTTTTTCTTGTATTCTTTATTATTATTATTATCCTTAAAACAAATAACTTAACTTAAAACTATTTTGTCATTTCAGTGGCTGGATGAGTTCCTCAAAGTGGCAAACTACTTTTTTACCGTAGTTTTTATCATTGAAGCTATACTAAAAATTTCAGCTCTTGGTTTTAAAGCGTACTTCAGTGAAAGGTGATTATTTTTGTATTCCTAATAGTTGCTCTGGTATACTTAAAGTACTTTCGTCCTTTGACCTTCGAAAACTGTTAGTCCCCTGTACAAGGTTTTAAGTCGTGATAAGGCCAAATTAGGAAAACTGGTAGGTAGGGTAGCAAAACTGGCAATGTAGTATCCCCACCCGACCCTTAACAAGTATTCGCCATCACCGTAAATCCTCGAGTAAGCGCCGCACCTAAGCCCAAAAACTTAACAAGTGCCGCCCTCAAATAAGCACTGCACCTCGAATAAATGCCGCGGCGCTAATTCGCGAGTATTTCTTACTTTTACTGCTATGTGTTCATGTTATTCGTTCACTAGAATACTTGTTAAATAATAAATTTTTGCATATCTCTAGTACGTGATTCGCTTTATTCTCTTAACATTATGCTTGGTGAAGCACTTGTTTCAAATAAGCGCCACATCCCGAATAATCCCCGCACCGAAATCTCAGGGAAAGTAATAAGAGCTGCGGCCCTTTATCGAAGATTTACGGTACTTTTAATTTTCTCCTAAAATGCTAACGAAAGTTGAAAGTGCTTATCAATACTAATACTTCAAACAATATTTTGTCGCTATTCACAAGTTGTGCAGCAATATCTATAGTCTTTTAAAACAAAGAGTCTTTAGTAGACCAATCAGGAGCTGAATGTTTTAATTAGTTCCTCTCTAGACCAATCAGCAGCTGAGGTTTTTAGTTAAATCATTTGTAGACCAATCAGCAGCTGAGTTTTTTAATTAAGTCCTCTGAGTTTTTAATTGAGTGCGAAGAGCAATGTTCGTCATAACTGAATGTGTAGGACAAACAATCAGCCCACCAATTAGCTGCCGTGTGTGCAGCACAGTGCTCATCAACAGGAAAATCAAAGTGCTTCACAAGGGTTATGTATCATTGGCGTTTACTCAAAAATCTATTTTGCATTTGTAGCTGCACACATGGGTGCCGGGGGCTTTGTGGCTTCATTGGAAACAGATGCTACTTCAAAAAAGATCTTGTCCGCCGCCCATTTAGCCTACAATAGCATGTAATGTGCAAGTCTATAGTGCAGGAGGCCCAGGTTCAATTCCTGGTGCCGAACTTTCACTTGGAGTCTTAAAATAACTGAGGAGAAGGTGCTGTCTTTGCTCCATCATCTGCAAACGGTTAGACCTTCGCGTCTTCTCGGATAAGGGCGTTAAACCATAGACCCATCTTTCAAATTCTTTTTGAGATTCTCAAAAGAATCCACAACACCTGTCTAAAAAGAGTAGTAGGTGTTGCCTTTGTCATCACCTGTCAGATTATAACTAATGGCAACTCTAGCTGAATGAATATAAATATGAGCTGTATTAAGCAAACTATCTAAGACCCTTATTACAAAAGTCCTCCGTATTACTTTGTAAACAGGAAATGAAAGCTCTAATCGGGAGCACCTGAACAAGTTCAACATTGCTTTAATTTGCATTTTGGTAGGTGGAATCAGTTGGACATGCTGATTGTGTTATTATCCGTTGTGGGAATTGTCTTGGAAGAACTGATAACTCTTCACCTCCCCATCAACCCCACCATCATCCGGGTGATGCGAGTATTGAGAATCGCCAGAGGTTTGTCTAAGAAATCAGGCCTTCATTTTCTTAGCGTTATTAATCCTCCATTACCTAGAACTAACTAATTTCAAGATGACTGATTGTATGTTCAAGTACAATAAACCCCCGTATAAGAACCAAAATTTTAAGAACCTGTTAAGCTAAAATTTTTATTTTAAGCCCCCCATTTCACAGGAACATATTTAGCTTAGTATTAGATGGATTCTTATTCAAAAAAGAAGACACAAATAAAAAGCAAACAAAAAAGTTAGTCTAGGTTTCAGTCAGTATGATTCAAAAAAGAACTATGAAGATTTTACTTTTACAAACACACGTTAGTACTTTGGAAAAACAAATTTACTGTATGGTTATCATCTAAACTGTGTCATAATTGTTTTGCTTATGAAAATGTAACTGGAGATGACCACAGTGTCGAAAACGTTTTAAAATACTTTTTTAAAAAACTTTTAGCCTTTCATTTTTAACGTCTAAAATGTGTTTTAGAAAATTATTCGATACAACAATATGAACACATTTGCCCTGTAGTAGTTATTTGTACTGATTGCTGTGCTCACATCAATTTAAGAACCTGTTTAAGAACCTTAGTAGCCTAAAATGCCACTAAATTCCATTTCTATAAAAACCTTTTTAGGCTAAGTTGGAAAATCTAGGTTCTTATAAGTGGGTTTTTACTGTATGTTTAACACTGGAAATAAAACTTTAAAATCTAGAATACATCTTTAATTATCTTTAGATATTTTAAGATTCTTGTCCGTTTCTTTTTTTACTTAGTTTTATCAACTCGTTTGTTTTTAATATTTCGTTACAGTTTTTCTGCAAACTGCTGACACCTTTGGTTTCGTGGCCAATCTTGTAGCTCTTGTTGTTTGTTTTCCGTTCCATTAGCTTTAAGCTACACAGCCGATAACCAAATTGAAAATTGTAAATCTTAACAGTTTTGTGACAACTTGAAAACTATTGCCGATATATTTTTGGGGATTAAACAGTTGGTTGTAAGCTATTGTACTTTACCATTTTGTTGTGATATTGTTGAAATCATATTGCGGTTTTGCGATTTATTTGTAAATAGTTCTTACAATAGAACTATCACGCCGTCAATCGGTAAACTTGACTGTTTCTCTAGACCATCGGGAAGATATTTCAATTTTTGAAACTGAGTCAAAGACGACCTTGTGTTAACTTATCACTTGTCTTTCAGTACTAAAATTGTTGAAGACTGCTGAAGGAATCCGCAAACTGCTGGATACGGTAGCACAGGCACTCCCACAAGTAAGAGTTAGTCTGCACACTTAAACGTAACTTGGAAAACTGGGAAAAATATGTAAAAGAGAATTTAAACAATGATTGTATTATATCAACATTCTAATGCCCAGTTTTATTCTTTTTATAGGTTGGCAATTTAGGTCTCTTGTTTCTGTTGATGTTCTTCATCTTTGCTGCCTTAGGCATGGAACTTTTTGGCAAAATCGGTAAACGCGCCATTTTGTATTCAATGTTACCAATAAACAGGGACCCGCACTGTAAAAGGGGCCTGAGCCAGGCGCTCGTCACCTTAAGTTGTCACTCAACCTCCGAAGTGACATGAAATAAGTGGACCATTCATGTGTAAAGTTGTTTCAAGTAACATGTGACTAGAATAACTAATTATGTCAGAATCAAAAGTTTTTGTTGATTCCTGTTTCAAACAGAGGGAAATTATAACGAATCTTAATACACTAAAGTGGTAAAACAAATGCTAGCATTAAAGACGCAAAGTTTCGACGGGACACGTGTTAGGCCCTAATGAGCGAAACTTGGGGGAGGAGTTGTGACAACTTCGCCGACTGAAAGGTACAAAGTTTACCTGGAATTTCGACGAAATCTTTCATAAAACGAAGATTTAAACAAAACGAACTTAACTTGCGTTTCTTTCTACCACTACTGTACGGAAGAAGCGATTGTGAATGTTTAGATTTTAGCGGTTATGAATTTCTTTATTTCTATCGCTCAGAGAGAAGTTGAAACGTTGCTTGGTAAAAAATTTGAATTTTGAAAGATGTCAGATATGAGAGGGGCTATCTCTTTTATATCGCGGGTCCTTGAAAGGTGCTAGATATGGGAAGAGCTATCCCTTTTATATCATGGGTCCTTGAAAGGTGCTAATTATGGGAGGAGCTATCCCTTTTATAGCGTGGGTCCTTGAAAGGTGTCAGATATGGGAGGAGCTGTCCCTTTTATATCATGGGTCCTTGAAAGGTGTCAGATATGGGAGGAGCTGTCCCTTTTATATCATGGGTCCTTGAAAGGTGTCAGATATGAGAGGAGCTGTCCCTTTTATATCATGGGTCCTTGAAAGGTGTCAGATATGGGAGGAACTGTCCCTTTTATATCATGGGTCCTTGAGAGGTGCTAGATATGGGAGGAGCTGTCCCTTTTATAGCGTGGGTCCTTGAAAGGTGTCAGATATGGGAGGAGCTGTCCCTTTTATATCATGGGTCCTTGAAAGGTGTCAGATATGGGAGGAGCTGTCCCTTTTATATCATGGGTCCTTGAAAGGTGTCAGATATGAGAGGAGCTGTCCCTTTTATATCATGGGTCCTTGAAAGGTGTCAGATATGGGTGAAGCTATCTCATTTATTGTGTGGGTCCTTGACAGGTGTCAGATATGGGAGGAGCTATCCATTTTATAGCGCGGGTCCTTGAAAGGTGTCAGATATGGGAGGAGCTATCTCTTTTATAGCGCGGGTCCTTGAAAGGTGTCAGATATGGGAGGAGCTATCTCTTTTATAGCGCAGGTCCTTGAAAGGTGTCAGATATGGGAGGAGCTATCTCTTTTATAGCGCGGGTCCTTGAAAGGTGTCAGATATGGGAGGAGCTATCTCTTTTATAGCATGGGTCCTTGAAAGGTGTCAGATATGGGTGGAGCTATCCCTTTTATATCGTGGGTCCTTGAAAGGTGTTAGATATGCGAGGAGCTATCTCTTTTATAGCGCCGGTCCTTGAAAGGTGTCAGATATGGGAGGAGCTATCTCTTTTATATCGTGGGTCCTTAAAAGGTGTCAGATATGGATGGAGCTTTCCCTTTTATATCGTGGGTCCTTGAAAGGTGTCAGATATGGGAGGAGCTATCTATTTTATAACACGGGTCCTTGTAAGGTCTCAGATATGGGAGGAGCTACTCATTTATTGTGTGGGTCCTTGAAAGGTGTCAGATATGGGAGAAGCTATCCATTTTATAGGGCGGGTTCTTGAAAGGTGTCAGATATGGTTGGAGCTATCCCTTTTATATCGTGGGTCCTTGAAAGGTGTCAGATATGGGAGGAGCCATCTCTTTTATAGCACGGGTCCTTGTAAGGTGTCAGATATGGGAGGAGCTATCTCATTTATTGTGTGGGTCCTTGAAAGGTGTCAGATATGGGAGGAGCTATCCCTTTTATAGCGCGGGTCCTTGAAAGGTGTCAGATATGGGTGGAGCTATCCCTTTTATATCGTGTGTCCTTGAAAGGTGTCAGATATGGGAGGAGCTATCTCTTTTATAGCACGGGTCCTTGAAAGGTGTCAGATATTGGAGGAACTATCTCATTTATTGTGTGGGTCCTTGAAAGGTGTCAGATATGGGAGGAGCTATCCATTTTATAGGGCGGGTCCTTGAAAGGTGTCAGATATGGGAGGAGCTATCCCTTTTATAGCGCGGGTCCTTGAAAGGTGTCAGATATGGAAGGAGCTATCTCTTTTTTAGCATGGGTCCTTGAAAGGTGTCAGATATAGGTGGAGCTATCCCTTTTATATCGTGGTTCCTTGAAAGGTGTCAGATATGGGAGGAGCTATCTCTTTTATAGCGCCGGTCCTTGTTTGAAGCTTTAGAAAGCATGACAGCAGGGGACGATGTTTTGTTTATCAACCTAGGCAAAATGCCAATGCGTGATACACGCTTTTTTTATAAAAACAGTTTCATATTAAGAACAACGAGGCTAAAATCGCCAAAAAATAAGAACAATGAGTATTGGCCAAATTTACTGGATCGTATAAAAAAAGCGTGCATTGCACAGTATACCAAGCTTTGATATTCTCCTCGAGTTGTCATTACGTAGCATTCCACTTGCTGATGAAGATTTGAAGTTCTTATTTTTTACGACCACCACATTTTCTCGGGCAAACTTTGAGTTCAACTATCATTTATGATATAAAACTCGTCCGAATCATAAAGTTTTTAACTTTTCTTTGTTTACAGCAGTTTCTACGCTAAATAGAATGAGTTTTAAGCACGCAACTCAGACGACAAAACATGTCAGACTATCTACACTCAACTCAGATGACAAAAACATGTCAGACTATCTACACTCAACTTAGACGACAAAAACATGTCAGACTATCTACACTCAACTCAGATGACAAAAACATGTCAGACTATCTACACTCAACTCAGATAAAAAAAAACATGTCAGACTATCTACACTCAACTCAGATGACAAAAGCATGCCAGACTATCTACACTCAACTCAGATGACAAAAGCATGCCAGACTATCTACACTCAACTTAGATGACAAAAGCATGTCAGACTATCTACACTCAACTCAGATGAAAAAAAAAAACATGTCAGACTTTCTACACTCAACTCAGATGACAAAAGCATGCCAGACTATCTACACTCAACTCAGATGACA
>JAOBRD020315566.1:0-12020 GCA_027575215.2 Hydrozoanthus sils | reverse complement strand
ATGAAAGTAATCATGGACGCTTCAATTTCGTCCTTTCGAATATTTGTATGTTTGTTACAGTTACATCATAAAACATGAAGATTAATACATTTATATGTTTTGTATATATACACTTTATATTCATATTCATCTCATGCCTTAAAAATACAGCCAATCATGGATATATCGATCTAGAATGTCGTTGCATATTGTGTAGTATCCAACGAGAAGTACATCACTCGCCTTTCCCGTCATTACTTGTGAGCGACAACCCAAGTTGGGCGTACATGAAACTTCATGTATGATAAATGATGATTAAAAATAAAAATGTTCATAATGATATTATTGCAATTTTGATTCTTCAGAACTCGTCAGAGTTTAAGACGTCACCAATATCTGCGGTTTTAGGTCCATGCATGGGATAAATCAATTATGTATGAGTAGCTTTGTTTGATAAAAGGCATGAGATAAATTAGTTATGCATTGTTTTCTTGTGGAATACCGTGAAAATGCCACTTCTCACTTCAGTGTGTTAATTTTTTTGTATAAACTCTTTCCTAAAGGCTCGTATATGTGAACGGGAAAAAGCAAATGGCGCGTGGCATATTGCACAGTGTTCTACTGGATTTCATAACTGCTATATATAACTTTATACATCTATTTTTAAATAAGTTAAATATCTATATAAGGAAACTGATGAACGGAAATTTCTTACGATTGTTACGAATCGCGGTCATTGGCCCCTCGGGGCTTCTTAATCCTGAACACAAGAAGGAACCGGAGTGCGACGTACAGGATTTCCCAACACAGATGTGGGCACAAATATGGCGTTCAGAAAAAACCCTCACAGTGATTTTGTTTATTAATACTAAAAGATGAAGCAAATAGAACGATACGTCTGGTAAGAATTGGGCCACCAGCACCAGCCACATTATAGCATCGTTGTAGACATAAAGAAGAGCAACAGATAAAAAAAATCGTTCTTAAGGTTCTTCCCTAGTTTTGTATTGCGTGTCCTTACTGCTCATAATTTCTCGCGTAAGCTTGCGCGCGCGCATTAAAAATGGCGTCTTTTTCCTTACGGCTGAAGTTCGCCAGAGAGGTAAAATTGACATTTTCTCATAAACAAGCATGGCAACCTATTAATTTTTGCTTCTATTTTGAATTAAGCAATAACTTGCTTCTCGTAAAATAAGTATAGAGCAATTCTCAATGTCGAATACGAAATAATCGTCGAAACGTAACTTTTGCAAGCAATGGCGTGAATATAGTCCTAAGGAATTATATTCATATATTACTTATAAACAAGATGTCGGTGCTCACAAACGAGTGTGGGGACCCCCGATTTTTATTTCAAAATTTAAGAGTTTTCCTATAAGATGAATAAAAAATAGGCAAAGTTTGACAAAAATCACAGTGCAGGCTCTTCGTGTCGGTTCTATTTCAGTGGAATGACCTTAGAAGATGATTCGTGCGGTTTTTTCATCTTTATATCGCGAAGCAAAAATTGCTTTTAAATGCCAACTTTCTTCGAGCACTGATTTGACATTAGTTGTTTACGTGACAACGATACTCTAATGGATCTTTTCACACAACTCACGTTAACTTAAATGCCTCGTTCTTAATTTTGTTTGGGACAATTTTTAAAATTTTCGACTGTTAACAGATGAACCAATGCTGATTCTTCGGTGAACCTTAGTAACAAAGAAAACTTTTGGCTCACGAAGCCAATAAACTAATTTATTGAACCCGAAAATGTTAGTTAAGATTAGAACATTATTGAAAGCAAGCGCCTGAATTAGGAGATTTCTTAAAGGATGAAAAACCGAAAGCGTGTATCTTGAAATACTGTTTAAATTAATAGAAAAAGAAGAAAAACATTTAATTGATACTAGAAGGTCAGTTCCCTCAAAAAATCAGCCAGAAACCGTGGCGGCACTGTTAGTTCTCAATTAGATCAGGAATCAAATTTTGGCCCTTGGACCTAGCCTTCGCAGACGTTAATTCGAACAGATATAGACCGGATGCCGTTTAAACTCGTGAAATCCTGTACAAATCCGCAAGGCTTGGCGGAAACAAAACGTTAAGACTTTATTTGGTGCAAGAACTCTCGTAAGTTATCGGGTGTTTATCTATATTGATCAAACCAATTGTTCACTGGATATTGTTTATATAGCTCATACACGCCATTAAGCATCTGTACAGAGAGCAGATTAAAAACTGAGTATATTCAACTTGTGTTGTTCATAAAGTTTTATTAAAACAACCTGAAGACTCGGTTTATGTTAAAGAAGTCCTTTCACCAGAAAACCAGCTAATGAATAAATTTCTTTAGCGCCCAAAAACCAGGTGAAAGCTTTCAATACGTTTGCGATCGTTTATTTCCCATTTCAACTGTCGCCTGGAAACTGTCCACATTATTGACTCGATGACGTCATTTCCTTGACTTTGTTGCCATAACGCTCTCTAACCAAGCGCACTTTCCTGCAGGCATATCTGGCCTTTTATCGTCTCAAAACTCACATGTACATCAACTTTGGCTGTAACCAGTTATGAAACACTGCAAAGTTAGGTTTCGTCAAGATTTCAACCTTACTGCAGGAATAATTCCGGCAATTTCAAGCACAAAAAACACGTTACGGCTTCAGTGCGTTGCATGTAATCAATGGGTAAGTTACCGAGAGATATTTTACTTAAGAAGGTTTGTTACTAGCTGATATTTCACGTTTTCGCGTTCCGGCGAGCGGGCGTTTTTATCTGTCTCATCATTGTCTTGAACTCTAACTCCAAGTCTAATCGAAATATCTCTTCTCTTGTCATCAAACACATTGATATTTTTTAACAGCCTGTAATCAGCAACCTTACCGAATGAAGAATTTAATGTCGTAAAGTCACAGCATGTGGTACAAATAGAGCTAGACTTTCGATTCGGCTGTATAAATTACCTCAGAGAGTGACCAGGGTTTCTTTTTAACTTCTCTGTGTTTTGACTAAAAGAACTTAAAATTTTGTAGAACACAATTTGAGAAATAATGGACAGTAATACTTCAACCTGATGCTAAATTGTTCATCGAATACTGAATGGCCCTTGCATTTTCAAGCTAATTTTTTCAACTTTTAGGGTTATAGAGTACTTGCTGTTTTCTGACAATAGGTTTGTTGATGACGATATTGCTGTATAAGTTTTCAAATAGAACTCACAAGCTCTCCGCTTGTATTGCATATGTAAGCTCTATAAAGTCATCAAGTAAATGTTTGATAGTTTGACTTCTCGGCTTCCACACTCAGTCATCAACATCAGTGACGTTCCCATTAATAAAACGTTATCAGTTGCCAGACGTTGCGTTGGTCAATTGCTTCACAAATAGTGTTAGGGCAAGAAGGTAAAAGTAAAAAAAGATTGAAAACAATAATCAAGTCGGTCATTAACAACTACTCTGAACTGTAGTCTACAAATCTACGTGGCTCGGATGTGACTTGAAAGTTAAATACAACGAATAACTTAAAAGAAATCGTGCTTCTAGCCCTCTACACTTACTAACAAACATATTTAGGCCTCTTTCTGGACGGAAGAGCTGTTTAGTTGTTTAATGACGCCAGTAAAGCCAACGGCAATCGACAAATAATTCGAAACCTCAAAGTCAATGATCTTAAGTGTCTGACACACTGGGTGGTCTAGAGAGTCACAGTATAGTTGTGAAAAGTTTATCTTTTCATTTTCTGATTTGTGCGTTTGAAAAGCAATACTTGGCGTTTGTTCTTTTAACTGAAAGATATCGAACCCTTGTCTGCTTAACTGAATGAAGGCACAAGCATTGAAGTTCTCAACCCGGAAGGCAAGAAATAGAATTATTTGTAATCTCCAAAGTGCATATACTCTTTGCGAACACGCCTTATAGCCTGTATTTAGCCACGGTCACGTTCTCTGACATTTGGTTGTTTTAACTTAATTTTGTCAAATATTATAGGAGAGCAATCAATTACTTCCAAGCCGTTTCGTTGCAATTTTTATTCCCTTTGTATATATAGCTGGGCACCATGAGAAAACACATAGCATCTGCATGCTTATTAGTTGGGAAATTAGGTATCATCTTCGCTCAAAATTCAAGCTATGGGAACGGCGAAAAAGAAACAAAAATCTTTTTCATAGAGTAACCCTTCTCCCCTCTTCATTCTCCCCTCTTCCTTCTCCCATCTCCCAGTTTCCCCCTTCCCTCTCCCCTCTCCCCTTTGGCCTTTTTCCTTTCTCTCTTTCCCCCTCCCCCCTTGAGGTCTGATTGGCGAGGATTAGTTTAAAGTAGATAATGCTACCATTACAACAACAACCCTTACTCGCATTCAAGCTTAGCGCTCTCGGATGTCAACTGCCATTTCATACTTTCCTTTCCAAGGTTTTAGTCATTTCACACCAAACGCGCTGACTGAAATATAGACAGCGTAGCGTATCTTAAATGGTTTTAAAAATAAATACTTACACACAGCCGGAGACACCGAAAGAAAAGCATGTATAGTTGCATTCACAAAAGAAAACTAAAGATTTAACGCTGGCCCGTAAAACATCTTTCAGAACTTGAAATCAAACCCCAAACACAAGTTTTCAGAGTGAAATCTACCTTTGGCTCTAGGGGAGTTTCAGCTATTGTTACAAGTAGGTTTACCACGCATAACTTGGCTGCCGAGGGGTTCATTGTTTCATATCTCCAAGATGAAATCCGCCTATATGGCGCTACCTCCTGTAACTACGTGTTCAAAATAACGGCGGAGAATCTGATAGAAATACCAGCCTACTGTTGCACGGAAACGCCCTGAATCAATGTTACAAACTAGAACTGAAGTAAGAAAGCCTTTCAAAATCAAGAAGGATTCAAGCGTCGGTGCCAGCAGAAACGTACCTTAAATCTACGTTTATTAGGTTTGCATGAACGGAAAGTTGAACAGAAACAGCCAAAGGCACGCGCGATGAGAAAGTTATGCTCTGATGATTGTATCCTAGCACACTTGTATGCCAACCATTTCGGACACCGTTACCATGGTTCCTTAAATCTACCACTGCACTGTTCTTGCCAACAAGCCTTCACGTTTTTATTTCATGGGAACAGTTTCAAAAAAAACAGGAAGACCCACGTTTTCTCTCAAACTACAATGATCTATTCAGCGCGGATGTCATTTGTTTGCCAACGTCTCGGAAACTGAACGGTTGCTATGCACGAGCGCGCGCGATGGACTGGTTATGGTTGCACATACCGACTGCATATTTCACAAAACTATTTGGTGACTGAGCTCTGCAAAACAGCTTTTATAATCTAATAATGAACATTCAGAGCTGGCAGAAATGCCAACCTAAAGCTTGCTTATGGAGTTGAACTTGATGTTGCTGGAAGGCTATTTGACCGTGGTATTACTGCCTCAATTCTTGATATATTAACACTGATATCTTTCTACATTGTCTTTAGAAAACTAAAGATTTAACGCTGGCCCGTAAAACATCTTTCAGAACTTGAAATCAAACCCCAAACACAAGTTTTCAGAGTGAAATCTACCTTTGGCTCTAGGGGAGTTTCAGCTATTGTTACAAGTAGGTTTACCACGCATAACTTGGCTGCCGAGGGGTTCATTGTTTCATATCTCCAAGATGAAATCCGCCTATATGGCGCTACCTCCTGTAACTACGTGTTCAAAATAACGGCGGAGAATCTGATAGAAATACCAGCCTACTGTTGCACGGAAACGCCCTGAATCAATGTTACAAACTAGAACTGAAGTAAGAAAGCCTTTCAAAATCAAGAAGGATTCAAGCGTCGGTGCCAGCAGAAACGTACCTTAAATCTACGTTTATTAGGTTTGCATGAACGGAAAGTTGAACAGAAACAGCCAAAGGCACGCGCGATGAGAAAGTTATGCTCTGATGATTGTATCCTAGCACACTTGTATGCCAACCATTTCGGACACCGTTACCATGGTTCCTTAAATCTACCACTGCACTGTTCTTGCCAACAAGCCTTCACGTTTTTATTTCATGGGAACAGTTTCAAAAAAAACAGGAAGACCCACGTTTTCTCTCAAACTACAATGATCTATTCAGCGCGGATGTCATTTGTTTGCCAACGTCTCGGAAACTGAACGGTTGCTATGCACGAGCGCGCGCGATGGACTGGTTATGGTTGCACATACCGACTGCATATTTCACAAAACTATTTGGTGACTGAGCTCTGCAAAACAGCTTTTATAATCTAATAATGAACATTCAGAGCTGGCAGAAATGCCAACCTAAAGCTTGCTTATGGAGTTGAACTTGATGTTGCTGGAAGGCTATTTGACCGTGGTATTACTGCCTCAATTCTTGATATATTAACACTGATATCTTTCTACATTGTCTACCGTATGACAATAGCAATGAGTTCGCGTCCGTTTGACCGCTACCTTATAACTCCTAAACCTCTTGAGGACAACAATTTGAGATGTGTACTTTGAAAACCCGATCAAAACCGGTTTCCGAACTAGTTTCGATGCGAGCGGATGGACGAAGAGCCGACTACACGGAGAAGAGGCACACATCAGTCATAGCTATGCTAAATCAAAACACAGCTTTTATCAAACTAAGACGACTTTTAAAAAGATGTTGGTTAAAAATAGTTTGGAGTGATAGAAGAATAACTCAATACTAAAAGTAAAGCGTGTGTTAAATCACGAAGGCCTTTTTCAAACCTGCATGCCTGCATTCTACTTACAAATAGATTATTTTACGGCGTGGCTTTCCCACTGGTATCGTTAAATAATTAAGTAGCTAAACCAATTACTCTTGAATCGGTATTCATTTTAATCGTACATGTGCTTTTTATGACAACTGTCTAAGGTATTCAAATCATCTGAATTACGGCGTGGGTCAAACCTAGACAGCGTGCTCGAAACTACTGCTAAAGATAAAGCAAGCCGGTAGCGGATCAAAATGTCTTAAAAGTTTTCATTCAATAAAATTCGGTAGT
Source organism: Hydrozoanthus sils (assembly GCA_027575215.2). NCBI lineage: Eukaryota > Metazoa > Cnidaria > Anthozoa > Zoantharia > Hydrozoanthidae > Hydrozoanthus > Hydrozoanthus sils. The sequence continues at coordinate 5,058 of JAOBRD020315566.1, read as the reverse complement.
TTGCCAGTCTTGTTACTGAATCCAGGCTTTTGTTGTTCCATTCACTGAGTTTCTTAACGGAATGCAGGTAAATTTTGTTATTAGGTAAAATGCTTTGACTTCAACTAATTAACCAAAATAATACAAAACATTGAAACAGTCGGCTCAGATGGTTGACTTTCATGCATTTGAAATTAAATGCGTCTTACTTCAAAAGAGAAAAATCAAGCCATGAAGTTGCCTTTTATCAGCAAAAGTAGACTTACGCGATATTGACACCGAGTTACTCTAAGGTCGCATTTCCGACAGAATAGCTCTTGTTAAGAAAAATTTTAATGCAATATAATCGATTTAAAATCGCCCTACACTATACGCACGCAAATAATTTTCACAAAGTTGGCATAAACGATACCGTAAACTTTTCTCAATAATTAGAGTGACTAAACAACAAAGTGTTACAACAGTAGGTTTATATACCAGTTAAGCTAGTGGCCAAGGTTGTAAACTTTGGTTCAGCGCAAAACATTCCGGTCATTACAATTTCAAAGAAAGATACGAACAAACAGGTCGTCGCATCAAACATCTAACATGCTTATTGTAACTTCAACTTCCCATCTGAACTTTAATTCTATTATTATTTTGCTTAGCGAGCTATCGAAAAAAACTGAACTGAAACGCAATTGTGACACAATTCAAAACTCGCGAATGTAACCTCCCTATTGTGACGTCAGGGTCCGCCGACCTGCAAGGACTTGTGGTATATTCTTCCCGAGAATGTTGACACAAACTCGTGGCTCCAAAACACCATAAACATACAGGGCTAGTGGACGATTAGCCAAACGCTCAGAGGTGAAGCGATTACAAGCAATTCGAGATTAAATTTCACTGACAGGAGCACGAAAGCTCTGAGCGACAATGTATCAACAATGCTTGGCGTGTAACACAATGGTAAGGGTTTGAAATGACATCAGTTTTACTGTTCTTGTTGACTTCTACGTTTCTATAATGTTGAGCTGAACCGATCAACGAACCGTTGAAACGAGTTTCTAGCAGGTTATAGGAAACGCACATGGCTTTATGCTTTGTACGTCAAGTTCTTTGGTAATATTTCAGTTCTCTCGAATTGATGTACACGCACTGTTGATTCTAAAGCGTACTGTATAAATACGTATGGCCGCGCTCGAAAAATGGAACAATCACTTTGCGCTTTCTCCCATAGCTTAAAAAAAAGCCTCGCGTACAATGATTGTTAACGAATGCACATATCATTTATCATTTCCCTCATGGGCAGCTGGTGACACGAGGGTGAAGTCACACAAGTCAGATGTCTTGTTCAAATTATGAAGAGCAAGAAAAAAGTTCTGCGAAACAAGAGTGTTACGCCATTAAGTCAAAAAACCTAAGAACTATATAATGGTAAAAGGCATTTTTTGCTGGTCAGTTTAACGGGAAATCACTCTCCTTGTTCTGGTATCAGACAGACGATACTGAACTGGCCGTTTTCCATCTCCCGAAAATGTACAAGCTGCCTTCTGTTGCAGTTCGTTGAGAAAATAAATCACAAGCCCACTTCTCGATAAAACAAGATTACAACGTTTAAGGACATCAGGAGAACAACTGGGGCAGAACTAAGTTTTGTTTAAAAGTTCCCGTGCTTAGGCAGAGTTTAGAACTAGAAAGTTCAGTTTAAAGCAGTAAATTAGCGCCGTGGAAAAATTGTCTGTATTCAAATTGAATCGGGTTGCATGAGTGAGTTTCAATAGAGGGTACAAATATCGATAGAATCTAATGACAATGTGGTTTGTGTACAGACGTAAGTTCCAGTTTTTACGACATTCATCGAATCACAGAATCAGAGGTGTCATCCTCTTCTACTTTAGAAACTACAAGTTTGCCGATTCCGTGACGCGTCTCTGCTGGGGATACTGATCATGGCCTCAGCCAGAACCAGATGCAAAACAGAACTTGTAGCATTAGAACTTGCGTTTCTGGTTTAGTCGCAAGAGACAGGCCTGGTATTGTAACAGACTCCCGATTATAACGCCTCCCCTAACTAGCATACACAGCACATAAGTTCGTGTTTTCAAAAGGGGTTGCAAATGATAAACCTCCCAGCACATCCGGTTATTACTTCTACACTACTTTCCATTCAAAATAATTCTGACAGACGACCGACGGCTTTGTCCTCAGAGAGCAAACAGTTCCTTTCTATACCATACAGGCTCAACATAGACGCCAAACAAAATAGAGAGAACTTAGCTTTAACACAGTCGATACATAGCAAGTTCTGACATTGAAGAAAAGGGCTTTGATCTTAAGCTTACAAAGAATGGGGGAGATTAAAACCGCCCTTAACCTCGCCTCGTCTTGTCTGCATGTGCTCGCTGCATGTCGTAAATACAGAGTATATAACTATAATTGGTGAAGATATTGCGAAAATTATCTTATCGCCACTGTCGAGCCGTTTAAGACCTTCAATGGTTCAGTCGTTATTGTTTTCGAACTGGGATATATTGTGCAATTTAATTCGTTGAAACTCTTCTTAGTCTTCCATGTCTTGTCATCTTAACATGAGGAAGAGTTAACGCTTGATTTGTAGTGAATAAAAATGACTTTCCATGTATAATGTAAGACGTGTGAGAGGAAGAAAATATCTTCAGTAAAGTCTTCAGGCTCTATAAGCGTTATGAGTAAGCAATTTCAAGGCAATACGAGCAACTTTTTATGATGCATGTGGCGTGAAAGCTTTACGCCCTCCCTGTTCCTAACTCTCGCAATTTTACTGCTGCAAGAGCTGCGAATAGTCGGTGCAGTAGCATGTCTGTATTTTTGGCCAAAGGTCGTGAGTTCAACCCGCGACCAGACGACAGTGTCATGTCCTTCGTTAGACACACTTTACACGACTTGTTCCAGTGAACTGTATAAAGAGTACAATGCAGCTCTGTATGCAAGGGTCAAGTCTGATAAATGAAGTTGAGTCAATAGCAGTGAGCACGGGAACGTTGAAAAAGACGATTTACAAAACATTGACAAAATACATACTCTTAAGTTTGGCTTGTCGGCTTTTTATTCTTTCCGAGTTACGCCTTGTGAACCGAGTATAGGAGATTAAATTCTCCTTCTTAGATGTAAATGTAGCTCGTGGGGAGGGAGGGGGGAGACACTAATAACGACAGTGCAAATGAGGATTGAGAAAATTTTCTTTAAGAAGTTTCTGTGATCGTTTGAGCTCCAGAAATAGCTTTTCTAGTGGTATTATAGTGAGTCATCGTTTGAATTTTTCTAATGGTAAGTGATTCATGAAGAAGACGGTATGCGGGTGGCCAGCACGCCATGATGCATTTCAACGTGCATACAACGTGCACTGTATTCACTTGTACTGATTCCCCAATACGCCAATAGGCACAGAAAGGACAGGAAACAATAATCCCGCTCGAAAGGTTTTTCAAGGAAAATTTCTCTGCAGACTAAATAATTTAAAACTTATAGTATGGTACAACTGCATTCATGTTTACCATGTCTACAGGATTCTAAACTCACATTCTTAAGTTTCACTAATTTTCCGTTTTAGATGCCCGAATCTTGCAAAGCATGCATCTGTGGCCACGTTTTTGAAGACATGAAACAAATAGGCGGGAAGAGATTTTCTGGTAAGTACCTGCTTGTTGCAGAGAGACTCGTCTCTGTTTTAGTTGCCACAGAGTTTTAACATCGACTCGCTACCAAAAATCAAATTATATCACAAGGAAAGAGGGTCTTTGAGAGAAAGTTAAAAGGATTGATTTCATTTATTGTTCTACAAGATAGAGCAACTTCGTAATTCAAGATAAGAAACTTGGATCAGTCACAATCGATGTAGGGTCAATTACTTATCGAGACGAAACTTAGAGTAGATTTGAATACTTTTGCGACGCACACGGTGTGTTTGGCGCGAAATTTCCCCCCCCCTCGGCACGGCGCGCGTGGCAACGGAGGAGGTGTGCGATTGGTAGCACTGGCACTGATATTCTTTTTCTGCATCGATGCTAACAATTCTACAAGATTATAAAAAGCTTTTTTTAATGTCAGTGTTTAAGGAAAATTACTTAGTACTAATAGTGACCAAGATTTCTTGAGTTTATACAAAGATTTCAGTGCACAAAATCTAGCAAAGGCTGCGTAGGCACGAGCCGCGAAAAACTTTTTAAAAAAGTTTTAAGTTAAACCGCCGTCGACTCATCGGTATTTTTGATGATAACTTGCACTTTCCATCCAGTTACTGAAAACTATCCTTAATTCATATAATTTCAATGCTGGCTATCGAAAAATCCATCATGCACGCGACGTTTATTTGCGCTCGTGAGTTTGCGAATTAGAATTCCAAAGGTTGACGTAGTTGTGAGGTATTTGACTCATTGTAAGTTTATTTTATTTTCTATTTTCCGGAATGTTAAACTAACAAGGCTATTGTGAATCCTCTCAACTGTCGAAGGTTACCGCGCAGAATTGTACAACCGCTTGGAGACCAAACGAATGGATTCGTTGACAAAACCCAAACCCGAAACAGAAGAGCTAGGTTCAAGTGACGAAGAAAACAAACACTTCAAGGTATTATGCAGGTTCTGTTGCATTGTGTAGCATAGCCGTGTTTAAATGTCGAACACGTCAGGGCAGGATATCTGTTTTTAATAGAAATCAGCTAGCATACTATCACGAATGCTGCAACTTGATTGACTAACCTACTCACTGTCTTTTGAGCGAAGTACAGTAAGTAGCGAAACTGTCGGTGTTTTTAAACAAAAAAAAATTCGAAGATTGCATTACAAATTGGTCTCCATGAAAACGATTAGAATACTCGTCGCTTCCTCTCGTTGATTATCGACTCATAGAAAACTCCACTTCGTTGCCTAATTGTTAATTATGTTGGATAAAACAAATACATACGTGCCTGGATTAGTCTAACTATTTTGGCACGATTAAACTGAAAAACTGAAAACGAAACTACATTGGATGTTCATGGTTACCTTAACGAGACGCGACGCGGGATATCTATAGGAATCGACGCCGGGGGGGGGGGGGGGGGGGAGGGTGGTGAGGTAT
>JAOBRD020315459.1:0-38959 GCA_027575215.2 Hydrozoanthus sils | reverse complement strand
GGGGGGCAATTAACAATCGCTGTCTCGCTAGCCCGTCTTGTAATCTGTCACGTGGAATGCGTGACAAATCACATTCTACATAATGAAGGTTGTGGATACGAACGAAACGTTGTTGGTTAGTTAATGAAATGTATGTCTAGCATTTGATTTAAATTGTATTTATTCGACCAAGTCCTTTGTTTCATACCTGGATCCTGCAGATTTGTCTTGCTAACAGGTTTTCGTAGCTCAAAACCCAATAGGAAATGCGCCAGGTTTGGGCCGGGATACTCAAGTGAGTGAAGCATCAACCGTACAATGTTCTGCCTAGTTGCGTTACGGATCTGGGTAGAACTATATGACTTCACATCTATGTAATCTGTAGAGTATCATGGGCATGGTTAAACAAAAACAAACTCTGTTAGTATGGTCATAATTCCGCCCGATAAAATTGTATATAACTATAGGTAAAATTGGTACATTATATATCTTTAAGATCATCTTCCCAGTTAAACTGATTAAAACGGCCGTACCTTTGTTAAAACAAATAAAGTTTACATAAGTTAAGTCACTCCGGTTCCCTTTGGAAAAAGAATTAATTCGTAGGATTGTATACTTGTTTATTAAGTTCCAGATTGGTGGCTAGGATGAGAAGAACCTTGACTATACTTCAGTATATAACACGTCCTTTAAAATATAACTACAGTAAAACCCGTATATGAGAACCGAGATTTTTCCATCTTAGCCTAATTAGGTTCGTATAGCAATGGTATCTAGAGTGATTCTTGGGTACGGTTAGATTCATAAATAGGTTCTTAGTTTGATAAGGGCACTAGAGATCAATACATATAAGTACAATAGGGCGTTGTATTCTGGAATATGTTGTATTAAACAATTTTCTACTGAGTTTGGGAGCGAAGAGCAATTTGGCCTCAAGACATTCCCTGAAGATGGCTCAGAAGATGAGCCCAACCATTTTGGAATTCAGAACAGAGGTGCGGTATGTAAGTACTCACAAAAATCTCATGTTTAACTGAAACAAATTTCTAGAATACAATTTAGATCTGAACAGTCTTAAAGTGCTAGCATGCATATCTGTAAAAGCCAAATCCTTCTTGTTCATTTATTGAATCTCACTGTCTGATAAACAAGTTTATACATCGATGTTCTGTATTTAAGAAAATCTATATTTTTTTTCGTATAATAAAAACAAGTGCCATAAGTTTAGCAAACCTTGCCCAATCTCCTGCAAATCTTTCTCCAACATGTCCTCAGGTTCGCTGATATCTAAATGATCCACAAACCCGATCAACAGCTGCAAAGATTCCGCCTGTAAATGCATTGAAAAGGTAAAGTTAAGTTGCCTATTCTATTTAAAGTCCCTATTAAGCTTATTTTTTTAAGTTCCAGATTAAAACTGCTGTCATCTGTGAACTCAAAAATCGAATAACCAAAGAAAATTTCCACGTCTAAGTATGCTTTTTAATCAAAAAAAGATTGGAATGTAAATTTTGACCGAGCAGGCTGGGGACTGGTAACCTGTGACGTAGCAGCAGTGAGTTATGTGGTTTTTGTTTAAAATTTCATTTCTGTTAAAAAATATCATAAAATTTTATTTTAAACAACTTCAAGGGAATAATTCATTGATTAAAGTTATAACAATGTGACTATTGTAGACAGAACTGAATTTTTTGAGATAAAAAAGATTGTTTCTGCTTCATGCCTCGTGCTACGTCATATGCCTCCTGCTACGTCATCATTGCAAGCTTCAAGTCTAAAAAATGTAACAGGAACGGTGAGAAAAGGTTTTATTTTCGAAAATTACAATTAGACCACGAAGTGGAGTTTTCTTTGAGTCAATAGTCAATGAGGCGTGAAGCAACGAGTAATCTAATTATTTCAGAAGAAATCAACTATCATATCACCCTCGAATTTAAAGCAATACGAGTATTTGAAGAATCCACCATTTTTTTTGTTTAAAAACACTGGCAGTTTCACTACTCTCTGCCTGTCGCTCAATAGACAATGAGTAGGTTAGCCAATCAGATTGCAACATTCGTGATAGTAAACTAGTTCGTTTCTACTTTTTATGAATATTGAAAACATGGAACATGTTTAGTTACGTTGTAGGTATAATTTTGTATTTTCTTCAGTTGGCTTTTAAGTCATGATGTACACAGGGGGGGAAGGGCATGGATTTACGACAAAAAACATTGATGGAAGAGACAGGATTTTTTCATTCTGATGACAATTTCTGTATATGATTAGAAATTATTGCAAGTGAAAAAGAACCTATATTTGAAGGCCACTCTGCTACAACGTAAAAACTTTAATTAAAAAAATTTAAGTTATGATTTTAATATTAAGTGTCAACCCTCCTGAAATAACGGCCATTTTAATATTCTTTTGTGCCTACTAGCCTCGTTTTGGTTAGCATATTCTTTTGAAAGTTTAGCTCAAGAACGAGGCTAGTAGGGATAATTTGAATGTAGACAAAACAGTATTAAAAAAAAAAAATTAATGAAAAAATTCTACAAACAAGTTGCAACCAACAACAAATGTCCTAGGCAGTGTTCACTCTGAGAATAAGGAACAAAATTCGATAACCAAATGCCACTTTATCAGGAATCCACTCCAACCAAACAGGCTACTGTACTTATACTTTAATTCAGTTTCAAATGCCAATTACACCCTTTGAACACTGAAAGACAGTGTAACGTTCTTGAAATTAGAGTATAACACCCAAACTTGTTAATGCATTGCAAATTCATTAAATTGTTAGAATTTAAAGAGCATACGTTTTCTCAAACAAATAACTACAGCATTCCAATATTGGAGGACGTGCGCGTGGTACCAGCATTTGCAGCTCCATTATATTAAGATTTTATTCACCAAAAACCAAGGAGAAAAAACTCATGACTTTTCTATGACCTCAGCCATGCCCCCAAAGTCCATGACTTTTCCAGGCCTGGAAAATACATTTTCCTTCTCCGTGACTTTTCATGAACAAGTGAGGCCTGTAGGGTTACCAAACCAAAAGCAACTATCAAACATAGACATGCTTGTTTTTGTGTCCCCTTCTTAGTATTTTTTAGAAGAAAAAAAAATCTGAATGGTTTAATACTAAGCAGCACCTTACCGTGTTAGCTGTGAGAAGTCCAACAATGTGGTTTTGGACTGAGACAGAATGACACACATAACAGAGAATTTTCACCACAGATAAACTCAGTTCAGCACCGGTGTGCATGTGAGTTAGAAATCTGAAAAAAAAAGGCAAAAAAAAGTTGCACCACCTGTTTATATAGGTGCAAAATTGAAAGAGCATTTGTCAGATACAAAATTAGGTTTTTGATCTTCGAAAAGAGTACTAGTTATGAAAAACATTGGTTTGCCAAGTTTGAGAAATATACAACGAAAATGTGCCAATATGCGGCTTTTATAGTTTTGAACTTTTCTCACTGAAAGTGTCCCTTCAGACGACCTCGCTCAGGGAAAATGTACCAATAAATGATGTACGTGGTCACATGTGTCTCGCTTCAGTCCATCCAACATGGTGCCTCAAAGTAAAGGTCAAATTCGATACAAACTTTAGTAGTTACAGATGTTTTAAGTTAACATCGCACATAACTTGATACGTCATACTGTTGGTACACAAGGTCGCTTGGAAGGGACTGTACTTCTAGCGAGTAAAACCCAAAGTTCTACAAGTCGTGTCACCATTCATTGTATGTTTCTCAAACTTTGCAAAATAACGATTTTAATAGTACTCTTTTTGAAAATCAAAAAATGATTTCATGTCATATGCACGCTATTTAAAGAATCGTATTACTTCAAAGAAGTAACACCAAGTCTTCACTAAGACTATAAGACTTTATACTCGTTCTCTGCGCTCACTCGTGAAATATTTTTTCAATTCTTGAAGATAAATTCGTATCTCTGCGTTGTCATGTAATATCCTTTATGTATTTACCTCTAGGCATAGACTGATCTTACGTAATATTGTTATTTCCAATACATCTAAGTTTTAAACTGACTGTTATCAATATGAGTAACATAGTACGACAGCAAGGCAAACTGGTGGATGGGGGGGGGATAGAGGGGGGTCATCTGGTTTTTCTGAGTAGATTGTCAATTGACCACTCTGAAAAAGATGGCGGCTGTACTTTTTTCCACAATGCATTGCAAACATTAAACCGCTATAAGAAACTCGGGGAAGGTAACAGTAAGTAAAACTCTTCCTTGTACTAACAACACTGTGTGAGTAAAATTTGAGGAAAACAGATTCTTGCCATGTGTTTTTATGGGCAGTTTTAGACAGTTATGCACTAGAAATTATGGGTAAATGTACAGTTCACCATCTTTGGTGTAATCATGTGTGTAAGGATTTACATTGCTTAATTAACAAATGGTCCAGGGCTTGTCTTGTCACCTTAGAAGAAAGTCAGCAGCATGTGTAAGGGGGGGTGGGAGATAGTTGACAGCTTGTTTATGGGGGTGAGGGAACTCACCATGTTATCATGAGAAGATAATCGGCAGTATGTGTAAGGAGGACGAGAGGGGGGGGGGGGAACTCACCTTGTTATCTTAAGAAGATAGTCGGCAGCTTGTGTCTTAGGATTTATACTAAGTAACAACTGGTCCAGGGGGGTCACCATGATTGATGAGTTTTGTATTGTTACACTCCTCAAAACATCCAGAAACTCCTCCTGTTTCCCCAGTGCAACTTCAATCATCCTTAGGCAGAGGAGAGAACTCTTCTCCAGTTCCTCTTTTTCTTCTGTCAGAGCAATAACAAGAAGCCATAATTTTAATCATTTTCATGTTGATTTAGCAGCGACTGTTACTCCGTAATTCTACCTTGTTCAAATTTTTAAACAAAACTACAGTTAAATGGTCTAAAACTGAATAATTATTATAAAACTCAACGTTTTCAATCATAAGATCATCTTCAGAGTCAAAACTGATTTTAAACTGCAACGTTTTTGGTAAAACATAAAATATACATGAGTCACACTGACACCCTTTGGGAAAAAAGTTGAAATGATCGAACTCGTCTATTTAGTTCCAGATTAACAGCTGCAATGAAAAATGCTTCAACAATGTGTCTTTTGATGAATGAATAAACAGTTTTAGGAAAAATGATGAGAAATAATATAAAATAATTTCATGCAACTAGCAGCAACTAGTGAGAAATATATTAAAGCGCAACACACAAAGTAAGTGAACTAGGAATAAAAAAGTCATTCTAACTGATGGTTATTTCAAAAGACCTTTATCACGCTAGCATGGCATAGAAATATATTCAGTTTATCAGGAAAATGAGTCCAGAGTCAATCTCAGCACATTAATAATAGTAAAGCTACAAAGTCTCATATAAAGATTGGCTACAATTTGACGGAGATATGAAGGTTTGAAACTCGGATAATATTTTCCAATGAAAACTAAGGTGGACAGTTATCAGCCTCGCTTCCATGTTTTCTCCATACATTTCTCTGCAATAATAAGGGCAGAAGATCAAGTTTCAAAACTTCAAATCTGCATTAATTTTTGGGAAATGTTTATGAAATTTTGCAATTCTGTTAATAATGATGTGCTGACTTTTGTGATGGTCATAGTTTCTTAATATGTTTGATATATTTTTTGCGTGAAGAGGGTCTATTCCCATGGATAATGCTATACACAAATAAACTTGTACTCAGGTTATTAACATATTAAAGCCTGCAGTCATGAGTGAAATAAAGTAATTTTTCATATTACCTGAAAGAGGTGGTAGCAGCTCAAGTGTTTCTGATGCACTGTCTATGATCGACAAAATCTGCAGAGAGAAGAGGGGCAAGAAATGAAACAATTACTGGGATGAAACAAAGTGATTGAAACTCTGAAACTTTGTTTTTTTCTAACTTCAGATTCACTGTATGCTAAACACAATGTCATGGTTTTTAACAAGCATTTTGAAAAAAAGCAAGAACTTTTCAAGGACTTTTAAGAAATAGTTGACACTTTTTAAAGGACTATTTTTGCATCTTTATAAACCATGTAATCTCTATTGATGAAAATAGTTTCCATAGACTTTTTCAAAAATGGCAGCGGTTTTAATATTCTTTTGTCTACATTCAAACTTGCATGGCTTGAGTTAACAAAATAATAGAATGTTAATCAAAGTGCGGCTAACTGGGAAAATGTGAATTTAGAAAGAAAATATAATTCAAAATCGCTGCCAAAAAGGATTTATACTGCTGAGAAAAGTTTAACTCTGTAGGTCTTCAAAAAAAGAGAAATATTAAAAAAAAGGAAGAAGATGAAATAAGCAACTGACGTTTAATCTTTCAGTTCTTAATTTAATTTCTTCTTTTGTTCATCAATTTCCATTCTGCTTTTCATTTTGCCGAGGCATTGGCCTGGTCCAGCTAACAGACCCTTCTCTTGTTCATGGTACTGCTGACAAAAATAGACTGTCAGTGCACTCAGTCTCAATCTCCAACTAAAGTAAAATATTCATGAATTCCTGTATGGAGGAATTGAATTTAAGCTGAAACAATACAACGAATTTCGGGTAACAATAGTCCATTTCACGGTTCCTGAAAAGTAACCTTGAGACTGAGGCAAAGGTTGTTCTGGCACAGTATGAGAAGTTGAAATAATGGACAATAAGTATCTTTCTTATGATAATCATTTCCACTTCTCTAACTGTGCTAGGACAACCCTCGCCTCAGTCTCATGTAGAAGCTTGGGTGAAATGGACTATTTTTTTGCTTGAATTTGTGAATATTTACTTCAGTTTGAGATTAAGTCTATGCACATGTGCAACAGTCTGATCAGTGTTATCTTGAAGACATAAAGGGTCTACTGTGTACCTACTGCTTCTCTGATTCGCCCCCCCCTGTTTTGAGCCAATCAGTTGCTTTGCAAAGATCATTGGTTATGGTTCAATTCCTCTTTTTTTTTATCTCTTATTTCTTAAAAAACAGATTCCTCTTTCCTGCTGAGTCCCTTAAGATTGCTTTTTCTCTCTCCTTCTGGCTCAAGATAAATCTGACACTTTGTTTTATTTGTTTCACAGATGAAAACAGTGAATTGCTCTATAAACATTCTACAATTATCATAATAGTTAGAACTTATAACAGAAGTTGTCCCCTTTCAAATTTTGATGTATCTATTGATAAATTAAAGAAATAGTGGCAAATAACCTCCATTAACACATATTTTGGCACACATCACATCATCCTTTGCCATGTTTTTTGTTTGTTGCTGGAGATTTTTAAAAGTTTTATGCCAGTTATATAACCACTTACACCAACACAAGGAGAACAAAATTGTCGTGTGGGAGGACAGGGTTTGATTCCCAGTGCCGGACCTTCACTCAGGGTCTTAAAATAACTGAGAAGAAGGTGCTGCCTTTGCTCTATTATCAACAAATGGTTCGACCTTCAAGTCTTCTTGGATAAGGATGTTAAACCAGGTGTCTGCCTGAGTGAAGACCTCAAATTAGACCTTGAATCCTATTACCTGTTCTCTTGTGACTCATTGAGTCAAAAATATCTCAAAAAACAACTCTTCAAAACTTTTTATTAATACTATTATTAGCAATTATATCATAATCATTATCATTGTTTTACTTAATGATTACCATTCTCAACATGGGTGTGTCATTGAGCATGTGCACCATCAATGTGTGTCCAGGAGGTTTGGGTACAAGAGTTCTTTCACCGCCCTGCAGGGCAACATACTGATCTACAAAGTGCTCAACCTGAGGGATGTAGTTCTCCAGTAGCTTAAACAGTACCCCCAGAGCACCACAGGCAACCTGCCACTGGAGAAATAATGATAGTCTTTATCAATAACAAAGTCTTTAATAAATAGTAATCAAGTAACGATCCAAGTAAGAACTAAGGAGGTCAACGGCAATGGAATACAGAAAGGTGCTAATTGCGATAATATTATTAAACTGTTGATCTGATTGGTTAAATTTTAAAAATGTACAATATCTTGATAAGTAAGCTGATGTATTTCTTTCCAGTTCACTCATTCATTCCTTTCTAGTTGAAACATTTCTGTTTTTAAATATAAGAAAAATTCTATGTGGAGAACATTAAAAATTAAAAGGTTTTCTTCGCTTTTGTTTATTAGTTCAATGATTGGCTTAATTATTATAACACAATAGAAACATTGCCTTAAAATAGAATTTCACTGCTTTTTACTTTAACCATTTAAGCCGCAAGCACACAACAAATGTCATGTTGGTAAATTCTCCCAATTGAGTCCCATACTTTCTATATAAACAGTTTGGGAGAATTTGGCTTTTCATCCACCAAAGCATACTTGACTTGATCAACTCCCAACTTCTTATTACCAGTTGCATTACTTTGTTTGAGTTATGTAAAGAGAAGTGAGATGTTGATAAATTGTCTGGGGCTGAAAGGGTTAAAACTATGTTGTACACAGGTTGATGCATTCTCAGTATGAAAATTTAAACATTCTGATGTGAGAAATGTGAAATTTTGCCGAACAATGGGAGGTTGCCTAGTTGTTTTACACATTTACTTAAATCATTGAGTCTGTAGCAACTCACTCAGGGTACAATTATTAACTAAACAGACGTCTATTTATAAACATAGATTCTTAAAGTTTGGATAGTTTGGATTCAGGGTAATAAACATTGTAGTCATGGCATTTGTGAAGCATTTTCAATTTCTTTGGTGACCTAAGTCTCTATTTCTTTTACATAAATCATTCTTTGGAGTTTTGTGAGACCATCTCATACAGCCTTATGGTCATGGTCATCCTTACCACTCTAAAACTTATTTTTATGAAAATTGAAGTTGGCAAATAAACTAGCTTTCTGAGACTGGAATTCTAACTAACGATCTTCATGACTTTCAAGTAAAAACACAAAAACAAATTTGATTCTGAGAAGTAATTGAATGTATAAAAAAGTATCAACTGTTTAATCTTGACTTCTTTCATTACCTTTTCATTTGGATCATGATAACTTCTCGACTGGAATTTAAGAAACACAGAATCTCTAACAAACAGCAAGTATGGCTCAAACCCTGGAGCTCTGTAGCCTGCCCCAAGGGAGGGAGGGATAGGATTGTCTGTCAAATTGTTGAGTAACTTAAGAAACCCTCTTGTCTCTGGGTATGCCTCATTTCTAGACTCAATTTCATTCAGCTCCACCTGAATTATGCAAAAGGAATGATAAAATAGATTCAATAAAACATTTATGTATAATCATATCATCTTGGTAAGTACAGTATTCTACCTTGTACACCATGGAAAAATAGTAAATACCAGCGTTTTGGACTGTTGATCTTGTCCTTCACAATTATTCTGACAAAGGACTAGACTGAAACACCAGTATCTTCTATTTTTCCTCAGTATACCACTGAAATAATTTGCCAAACTGTTTTTGTAGAAACACTGATGTACTGATCTTTTTTTTAATGAATATGTAGTTGTTATCATTTCTTTACTACTAGAAGTAATCAGAGATTAGTGAAGTGTGTTCGAATTTTTTACTCAAGTTCTTCTGGTGAATGAGGTACCAAACCATATCATAACTAGCTCTCAATCTTAATTTATGGTAAATGTTATATAACTTTAATTAGACAAAAGTTTTTTGATAAAAGTCTTGATAGTTGTTATCAATTCTATACCATTACTGAATGAGATACCAAACCTTACCATAACTCTCAATCTCAAAATAAGTCTTAACTTATTTCAGCCCAAAATATGCCAATTGAAATATTAATTTTCTACAAATACTCCAAACAAGAATCCAGACTTTTCATTTATCAGTTTAGGAGAATTTTGCCTTTCATCTTCAGTAGTTTGCAATAATTGACCAATTCCAAATTTCTCATTTACCAAACATCCTATTTTGTATGAGTCAGGTAAGGAGAAATTGGATGTTGATAAACCGTTCAACAGTCAAAAAGGTAACTAACTATATAAAACTATTTGTAGTTACTGTCCAAGGTACAAGTGATATTGGAGGAATAAATTCTCAAAAGATATGTTTTTTCTCCTTTTCTGCTGTTATCCTGGCCAGTTTATCAACATTTCATTTCTTCTTAGTAACAACAACTGATAAAAAATAAGAAACTTCATAGATGGGCAAATGGGAAATGATAAGACACACAATGTAATAAGTACAAAAAGTAAATTTCTCCTCAACTGGTAACATAGAAGCATGGATTCATGTTGGAAGAATGTAACAACACATCCATTGATCTATTTTTGGTTGAAAGGTAATAGAATAAACCCTGCACATGAGAATCTAAAATTATATACAAACAAAATAAATGTGATTTTTTTTCAGTTAAAATAATCCATTACTCTTAATAAAATTCTCAATGTCATTTTCAATATTTTGAAATGCTTTTGTTCTGCACGCTAATTAGCCTGCTTACAGGCAGTGGGGTGTTCTTAGCCGAGCGCGGAAATTGTTGCCGACATCTTCAGATTTCGCAGCTGAGTGGCATTGGTCACTCGACCCAATGCCGCTCAATCAAAAAGTCCAAGATGGCGGCAACACCTTTCCGCGCTAAAAAAAAAACACCAGACCGCCTGCAAGCAGGCTACATGCTAATAATTAATGCATTTCTTGTATCTTGTATGCTTGCGTGTTTTGTTGTTAGAAATGTGGTGTGTGCCAAAAATTCACAGTTAATAACTCCAGTTACTAATAGTTGCTCAGTTACTGTGCTCAATTAGTGGGTGGCTCCTCCTAAAGTGTTGCAGTATTTGTGCAGGATTTAATGGAGCCCAAACCAATTGTGGAATTGCTCACAGTTTGGGAATCCTGCTGATGAACAGTAACTGTTTTATGTTTTTAATTTCAGTAACATACACAGTTTATGTCTGTAGTTGTTTAAATTCACTAAAAAAAGTCACACAGACTATAGTGCAGTAGGTTCCTATTTCCAGCTCTAATTCGCCTCTAATTCACTAAGGCCTAAGCATACAATCTCAGTGTTCTAGCTAGGTCAAAACTAAAGGACCCAGCACCCTGTCGTTTTCTCGGCTCCCTTTTGTTTTCATCTAGCACCCTGTCATTTTTAGAGCCTCAGTCTTAAAGTGCATATGAAGTGAAAAATTTTATTACTTCAGTGGATAGACCTTGCTAAATGAGGAATAAAGGTGAGAAAATTTTGCCAAAATCTTTCCTGGTTTTCGAGATATCAACGTTTAAAATTTGATTCTGATTACGTCACGAGTGGTTCCGACAAATTTGAATTTTTTTAAAAATCTGCTGCTAACCATAAACCTTGGATGATTTGAGTCAAACTTGGACTGATGATCCATCTAACTTGTGGAACATCAATAGCTCAACTTTGGCTAAAATACACCCAAATATTACGAATTGGCAGCAGATTTTAAAAAAATGCAAATTTGTTGGAACCACTCATGACATCATCAGATAAAAATTTTAAATATTAATATCTCAGGAACCAGGAAAGATTTGGGCAAAATTTTTTAACAGCTATTCCTCATTTAGCAAGGTCTATCCACTGAGGTAATAAGATTTTTAACTTCATATGCACTTTAAATTATCATAAGGAATGTTAAAGTTTAAATAAAGTTCCGAGTAAGAACTAGAAAGGTCAACAGCAATGGAATGCAGAAAGGTGCTAAAGGCAGCATAATTAAACTGTTGATCGGATTGGCTAAAGTTAAAAAATGGAAAATATCTTGATAAGTAAGCTGATGTATTTTTTTCCAGTCCGCTTATTCACTCCTTTCCAATTGAAACATTTCTGTTTTTAAATTTAAGAAAAACTCTACTTGGGGAACATTGAAAATAAAAAGGTTTTCTTTGCTTTTGTTTTGGAGTTCTATGATTGGCTTAAATATTATAGCACAAAAGAAACATGGCTTTAAAATATAATTTCAATGCTTTTTACTTTAAAACTGTGTTGTATACTGGTCATTGGGTGTATTCTCAGAATGAAAATTTAAACATTCTTGTGTGGGGAAAGTGAAATGCGGCAGAACAATGGGAGGTTCTTTCCTTCTTACACGGACCATTACTTAATTAACAAGAATTTTGGTGAGCATTTTGAAACAATGTAGTTCTGAGCAATATTAGTCAGTCTGCAGTTTCTTTACTTGTTATCATTGTGCCTTCTTGTAACTTCCCAATCAGCAATAACAGATTGATTGCAGAAGTCAATCTCGTTAATACTGGAAAACTCATAAACATAAATGATATGTAAAAGGGGACACCTTGTTTGTTTTAGCTAGCTAGAACACTGCTGTCTGTTGACATTCTTCTGTTCCTAAGTAAGCCCACTTATCTACAACAGAATCAAAGTCGAAAGATGTGACATCAATGTCAACATTAAAGTACTGTACCTTTAATAGTTATTTATATGTTTTTCAGATGCTTGTACATGTACAGTTACTAGAGCTATTAAAATTAATGTACACTTACAGTAACATGTAACTCTTGCATGTAAAGCTTGCTGAACCATAACATCCTGTGTGCTTGAATTTTCTTAAAATACATTAAAGCACTGCATTCTTCGATAACTTCCTAGATCTGATATGATTATTGAATAATTCCCTCTATGTCATGATTCCTGCCAAACTTACCAAAATACCTCCTTCCTGAGTACCCTGAACTGCTGCTTTCACTGTCTGTAAAACCTACAAAACACACAAACCAAGGTCATGACAGAAATCATTTCCATAATATTCAAA
This sequence comes from Hydrozoanthus sils, assembly GCA_027575215.2. Taxonomy (NCBI): domain Eukaryota; kingdom Metazoa; phylum Cnidaria; class Anthozoa; order Zoantharia; family Hydrozoanthidae; genus Hydrozoanthus; species Hydrozoanthus sils. Next base: position 26,275 of record JAOBRD020315459.1, on the reverse strand, counting down.
ATCACAGAATTAGGCATGATACTAAAAAAGAACGGGTGGCAAGCTATATTTTGTTTTTTTTTTTTGGCTTCTTTAACTGCAATGTCATGATATCATTTTAAACATAAAACTTGGAAGGGTCAATAATTCTACAATTATCAGCTGCTCACCTGTGCCAGTTCAAGAGTGTGCCACATGGAGGATGCAATTTCTGGAGAGATTGCAAATGCTGCAAGCGTTGTAAGCAGACTAGCCTTTAAAAGGGCTGGCACTGGACATCCCAGAAGCCCAAAGAGCGAGGCTATTGGTAACCAGGACTGACTCTCATACATAGCAATCCGAGCGCTTTCATCCTTGAGAGAAAAAAATGTTAAGTTACAAACAAAAACACTATTCTTAACATCAGCAGTGTTTTACAAGTTTTGCTGGTGATAGAGGAACAACCAGTAAAAGGGCACTGAAGCCTCATGGTTCAGAGGGTCCGTGCTGAACCCTAAAAATTGTTTTAAGTGTCCATGCAGTTACTTTTTTCTTGTGCAAATTTGTGCTTATGTTTCTTTCACAAAATGGCCAGAGCCGAATGACGTTACAAAGAGAGCAATCTGACTTTTTACCATCTAAGTGTTGTTCATTCATGCTAAAGAAACGATCAGCCAGTAAAATGGCACTGAGGCCTCATGGGTCAGAAGGAACTAAAACCTGCACTGGAGCCTTGAAATAGAAGGAGCCGGGTGTTTGCAGCAAAGGACAGTTGTTTCTACCTGTTACCTTTCATCCTAAGCACAAAACTAACCAACAAGCAAGTTCACACAAAAAGAGTTATATACGAGCATGCAACCACTACTACTGCTTGCGAGATCTGGCTGGTGAAGAAAAATCAGCAGTGTTGCACTGTCATTCATACTGATGATATACAGACTGCCAGTAAAATGGCAATGAGGCCTAATGGGTCAGAAGAAACTGAATCCTAAACACATAGATGCTTTGAACACTAAGTGTTAGTATGTTCTAATACCTAATAAGACTTCCTGATTCTCTATCCTAACTGGTACCAACCTGCTCAGCTACCCTTTCTGTTAGTTTGAGCACTGCTTGAAGTCCCTCCAACTCTTCGTTAGTGATGCCCCTATTTGGTGTACTTGGTCGATAGGTATGACTAAGGCCGCTCCCAATAACTAGAATAAAAAGAATATATTATTCAATATTAAGCCACCAACCTTAAGCATTGCAACAAAGATGGCATTGCAGACAACAACAGCAGTGAACAACAGTGAACACAATGACTACACATTGGAATGGGCCATGCTGGCCACCTGGATGCCATTGTCTTTAAAATTATATGAAAATCTCAATTTTGGAGTTTATGTGAGGACAGAAATGACCAACAGAAAATTTTCTAAACAAATAGTGTTGTCCCACTGTGGCAGACAAGTAAATACAATAAGTTTTTTATATGGGTTCATGAGAGGCCTTGACACTGGAGACAAGGAATTATCTGCATTTTACTGATCTACACCATCAACAAGGAACCCAATAAACCCACAAAAAGGTAGAGAAAAAATTCTCTGACCTTGGTGGAATTCAAACCCACAACCTTTGAAGCATAAAATTTTAATTGTAACCAGTAAAATAGAGATGGCAAACTTTTCACAAAGTGTAACCAGTAAAAAAGGGCAAGCCATGAAGTATTATTGTACTCCTCATTTTTTAAGCTCTCTTGTAAGTGCTATCACAACCATCACCAAAAACAATCAAGCCTCTCATTTTGGATAGAAATGTGTTACGGGCCAATACATTTGGTTACAACTTCAAGCGTGCATCCACAACACAATTATAATATTATATATTTTGGTTTAAGTTGTTCATGGTTGTTTTAAAAAATATTTAATTCTGTAAGAACCCATGCATTTGAAAATAACTTTTTTCAGTACAATTTAAAAAATAAAAAAGAAATTATAATTATCATCACAACCATCATAGTTATCTTTGGTAAGAACCACAGTCATCATCATTCATTATAATAATACACCACTACAATGACAGTGTGCCTGTGATTGTCTATCTTACCTGTGTGGCCCCCACACTGCCTCATATCCATGTAATATTGTTTAATGGAGGTAAAGAAATGATCCCATGATAGTGTGCTGTTGGTACTGGACTTCAACAGATTAAAACAATGATGGGCTCCCTGTGGAGAACTCGACAGGCTTGTCAACATGCCCAAATATGGAACAAACAATGAAGTTGGAAGAAGGTCGCCAGCAAGTCGCACAAACTTATAAAGGCTTACCTAAAATACAGAGTGATGCAAAACAGTTACAAATGCAAACTTGTTGTAATCTCCTCAAAAGCTAGTCATAGTAAGTTACAAACAGGTTTGAACACTAAAAACACCTAAAAACACCTAAAAAAATTCCTGGTTTTTTCAAGGATTTTACAGGACTTTACTCAAAATTCATGCACCTGAAAATCAAAGAAAAACTATTGAACAAACTAAATAAAACTGCCTTGAATGCAGTGATACAATCCTTAGCAATCAATGCAATCTTCTTTTTGGTATATAAAACTAAAACATAGAGAAATGCAAGATAGTTTATTCACTGCACACACAAAAAAAACCTCATTTTTTCCAGGCCAGGAAACTGAATTTTTGTTTTCTATGATTATCCAGGTTTTCCTGTACCCATGTAAACCCTTTACGCAGATTACAGAAATCATAGAGAAAATAAATATTTAATAAAACCCTCTCATAGACAACTTCCTTAGAATATTAACTTTTACTGTTTGTTCTGGATCAAGATAACTACAACAACAGAACCTAAAGTAGTTTATAATTATACTGACACTGGGCACTAGGTTTGTGTTCGACTGTGAGTGCTCTTGGCTCAAAGATTCTGTTTTCTATGGCAAATGATTTGAGATCTAATTAAAGATATAAAATAACAGTTCACTCACTTGTTTCTGCGACGCTTGCCTGAATGCTGGTGACTGTCTGCTCAGGGGGGATAATGGCGACAACAAAGGATCAGGGGGGCACCAGAACTCTGATGCTAGCTCCAGGCCCAAAGGGTCTTTGTCATAGAGATCACTGATCTAAAACAGCACAACATTTTATTCACAATGAAACCTGCTGTCACCCACAATAGAAAAAACCTTAATTATCATATTCTGAATGTGTTGTGATGGTGTCTATAGAACCATGTCCGTGAATATCTTAAGTTATACACTGTGGAAAACAAGAAGATATATGACATTTCAGACTGTACTAAAGTGATAAAGGACTACAGTTTCTACTCTTTTTTCCACAGTTTATAACTTAAAATATTTACCAAATACCATTTAGAGTATCACCAATTACCAGCCTCATTAGGCCCTAAAATATCAAGCCAAATGACGTTAACAATTACACCGCTCATAAGTCTCACAAAGCCCTTCAAATACTATATTTTCCAGGCTATAACTTGCACCCCCGCATTTTTACGACTGAGAGAAACAAAAGTCAACAGAGATCCTGCAGAACATTTTATTGAAAATACAACAAGTGTTGTATTTGTAGCTAGACAAACTTTAGAATTTTACAGATAACCTGGACCTTCTCCAATATAAGATAAAATTAACAGATAACTCGCAGATTATAGTCTGGAAAATATGGTGCTAAATAAAACACCATTAAAACTAATACCAACCATCTTTCTCATAAAGTCCTCAAAGTACCAAGTCAAACACCATTTACAACTGCACCACTCACAAGTCACATAAGGTCGACAAATTCCAAGCCAAATGTAATATACACCACTCACCAGTTTCATAAAGTCCTCAAAGTGACGAGCCAAGTCTGGGGGAACCATAAGTCCTTCCTGTAAATGGTCTCGGAGAATTCGTGCTGCTTCATCTCCTTGGTTTCGTAACTCTTTCACCTGAAAAGAAAAAAAAAACAAATCCAAAACCAAACATCAAAACATTAGTACTAAAAAAAACAAGTAAAGTTCAAATGACAAGTTAGGTAGAAATAAGCCAACTCTAAGCAACACTGAAAAATTTCCAAAATCAACTTCTAAATATTAAACTTTGGTTAGCACTGCAAGTCACATGTATTAAAATACCCAATGGCAAAATTTAATATGTTCATTCAATTGTTACAGGTGATAAATCTTTTCTGACAGTTTAATTAGTTTTAGTTGATTAGACTTCAAATTGTTTCCTGCAAAGCTTATAAAATAAGCCCACAAATATTTTGGTTTGAGGCAGAGATAACTTTAAAGTGTACTAAAAACGGGTTGCTTAACGGCTGGTGGAACGGCCAATTTAACGGTTCAGATGTTAAATTGCAACTATTAAATGCTCTGACTTAATGGCTTGTACTCATATTTTTAGCTCAGGAGTAAAATTCATGGTTCTATAATTTTTTATGAGTGAATTCAAAATAGAAATTGTGTATTTTAATAATGTACTACTCATTTAACAAATACTCAAACGAAAGCTGTCGAGATCGTTCGACAAGCATGTTTCAAGTAGTATAATGCAGGCAACCTGAAAAAAACGAACCGAACACCAATTGCTTCCAAAACTAAAATAGCATTTAAGACATGGCCAGCACAAATAAAAATCTTAGTTACTCTTGTATTACAACATACTATTGGAGCTGAACTATTTTTTGGGCATCAGTTTTGTATACCGCTTAAACTAGTTTGTAGCGATAGTGTTTTTGTCGACGGTATGCAGTCACACACAAGCAGTTTTTTTAACTTGTTTCTATAGGTAAGGCGTATAGTTCAAGAGTTTACAATCGTTTGAAATACTAATGGAAAATACTTTGCTGTACTAGTCAGAGCATGAATTCATTGAAGTTCTAGCATAAACTATAGAAGTGTGAATAATAAATTCAAACAAACAGCAGCATTTTTGAAGTCATGAAAATCTGGGGACGTGATTATAATTTCATAGACCCTCCTCGTGAGTGAACCCGCCATATATACACAGCTAACCATGGTTAAAAACTGTCATATGAACGCGCTCTGGATTGAAATTTGAAACTTTAAAACTAGTTGCTCGTCAATGAAGTTTTGAATTTTAAAACTAGTCGGTGAAAACAGCAAAGCTTTTTTGACGCGACACTTGTGCATACCACAGCCATTCAAGTGGAAAAAGGTTGTAAGTTTCAGGGCACTTTCTTTGTAAACAAGTTTTCACAGGTAGGTTATTAGTTATCATTTAACATGATTTGAGCAACTTTTTGGTTAGAAACTTTGTATTTAGATGTTTTTAAAAGTGAGTGAATGCCTATAGGCGTCTATAGGTGATGTTAAGAAAGGATTGACTTGGCGGTAAAGTAGTACGGTTAGTGAGTTGCGGAGAATTGAATTTTCTTTTAGATAAATCTTCAGCTTGCTAAAATTCTAAGACTTTAATTCCCGATTGAAACTGCAGTACAAGATATTCTATTTCTAGTTTGAATTCAATCGACCAAGTTACAAACGATAAACTTAATTGTAGTTGTATCACGATTTTAATAGCTTGAGAGTGATCTGCTTCTGATAATATAGTTGAACTTATCTGATAACTTGTGAAAAATCATGCCCAAATTATGCCAGTACTAGTATACAAAGTAATTTCTGATTAGGGCTCAAACAATGAACTCGAAACAACTTGTTCAACGTGTTAAACAGCTTCAGTCTCAATTAAACGGCTTCTCCTAACATGACTTAATGGTTTCGGCTCCAAATTTGAACGTTTTTTCTAAAATTTTTAATGACCTAAACTGAAGCGTCAAACGGTTTCTCTAATGCTTTTAACGGCCAGTGAAAAATTCTTAACAGTTTTTTGAAAGCCTTTAACGCTTTCCCAAACAGTTTTAATGGTTACTGAACGGGTCCTGAATGCTTTCAAGGCTTAACGGGTAAACCGTTTTTGTCCATTTTCCTGTGTGATGCCACAAATGTCCATCCATTCTAGTACTGAGCTCTTCTGATGACAACCTGCCAAGGATAGAAGTTTCTTTCTATCCATAGCAAAAGTGTGTATGCAGTTCAAATATTAAGTATTTCTGTACCATGAAAACAACCCAACATACTGTAGTCAACTTTTAGTATTTACCCTTACCTTTAATGGCATCTTGACAATGAATCCTGTCATCAAGGAATGCATCTGTTGCACAAAGAATTCCTATAAAAAATATCTACAGGCTGAGAATTTGGAAATCTTAAGAGGCAACATGAAAAAGATCGTATTTCCTCTAATTTGTTACCATCATAATAAGTTGTTTATATTCAAAGTACCACTGGTAAAAATACTGTTGACAAACATGCACAGCCTTAGTCTCGAGCTGAAGTAAAGTATTCACAAATTCCAGTGAGAAAAGGAGTTTTTCTGTGTATTGCTTCATTTTAAAATTCAATTCTCCCATGCTAGAATTTATGAATATTAATTTACTTTAGTTCAAGACTAAGGCTGTGAGCATGCACCAACAGTCTTCTTTTATCAGGGATACTTTGAACATGAAAGGGGAATATTCACTATCTGTTGGGAGAATTGATTAAAAACTTGAATTCACCAGCCATCCTCGTCTCGTGACTTACAAGTTTTTTATCTATTGAAATGACCTCGTGTGTTTGGGTTTGGGAGAAAAAAAAAATCCATTTGGACGTTTTGGATAGTACATCCCAAGCACATGCCATTGAGCTTTATGTATCTGTCACAATAGAACTTCATGTGCCCTGGATTTAGATTGGGACAGTATCATGGCTGCTTGATGGAATCTGATGAATGAATCTGGTTGCAGAGACTGTTCAAAGAGCCATTGAAATCAAGCTTGTGCTTATTTGACTGACTAAAATTGGTAATAGATGTGTTTTAACAGTTCTTTTGTCATAAATTTCTGAGAGACTATAATTCCTCGTTCTTTTCGCCACTCTTCATATAAAAAGTAGAAAGAAGGCCAATAAATATATGAGCGTAACAAATTTAAGATTTAGTTCGGTACCTAGCTTGAAAATTACATTGTTTTTCAAATTTTGCATACGAAAACTGTTTTCTGACTAATAAATGCTACTCTTCAAATATTCTTTGCTTTTGATGTGTCTAAATAATGTTAGAATGTGATAATTGGGAGAGTTTTTATTACTTTCAACAAAAGAAACCGTTTTGTCGAGTACTTCATATTTTTTGTCAGGGATTTCGTTGAGCCAGCTCTGACTTGTCGACTACAGCAAACTGCATCTTTTCATATTTGATTTCCCAGTTTAATACCTAAATAGGCTCATTTTTATTTGTTATCAGATTTGAATTATAGATTTGTATGTTGTCACTGGCTAACATGTCTTCTGCAATAAAAAAACTAGTTATTTACAAGCAATAATTGTGACGGCAGATTTTGATTCAGTGTTGTGTGAGACTTTTCAAAGAGTTCCATGTGCTCTCTTACAGGCATGTTTTTTGCACTCTCGACCAATTAGCATGCAAGATTCACTGGGGTTGTTTTATAAATGAATATAAAATTTAAAAAAAAATTGAAAGAACAATAAGCCTGAAGTGTTCAAAAAACTTTGAGAACATCCAGCCTAGGTGCCCAAATAAATGTTATTCTTTTAAAAAGAGTGAACAATAATTGCTGACATACAGTAACCACATTAACTTACTTCTTGATGAAACTTGGCTGTGTTGATCACATATAACCTAAGAAAACTGAACACACCCCCATCTATGGCTGAATCTAAGACAGCTTCATCATCCTCAAGAATTTCAATTGCTCCAATCACACTTGGCCATTGACTACAAGTCCTAAGAACCAGTGACCATGCAAATTGGATGACCGAACCAAGCCCTGGATTCTCCCAGGCTGCCCCTACAGTGATTTCCTGGTGAATATCAGGCACAAAACTCTGGTCTGATAGCAATGGCAAGGACTCCTCTGTTTCACCATAAAAAAACAAAAACACTAAATTACATCTCTGAATTAAACTAAACAGTCCTGAACATTGCAATGGAATCCCCTTTTTATCACTGAAACTCTAATCCTTGACTCTTAAGGTAGGATGACAGTATGAGCACTTCATCCCTAACATGGGGTGGCAAGTAATGCCCTTTCACCATCAGGACGAATAGCCTATATGAGCCATTTTACTTTTGGAAAGGATGCCAAGTATTAACCCTTCACTCAAAGGAGCTTGGCCAGTATTACACCTTCACTCTAAGGATGGTGACCAAAATGACCCCTTTATTCTCAGGAGTGGCTTATATCACCCCATAATTCTAAGGAGGGTGGCCAGTATGTCCTGTTCACTCAAAGGAGGGTGGTCTATATGGCTTCCTCACTCTCAGGAATGACCTGTATGACCCCTTTACTCTCAAGATTGGCCTATATGACCCCTTTACTCTCAGGATTGGCCTATATGACCCCTTTACTCTCAGGATTGGCCTATATGACCCCTTTACTCTCAGGATTGGCCTATATGACCCCTTTACTCTCAGGATTGACCTATATGACCCCTTTACTCTCGGGAGTGGCCTATATGACCCTTTTACTCTCAGGAGTGGCCTATATGACCCCTTTGTTCTCAGGATTGGCCTATATGACCCTTTACTCTCGAGAGTGGCCTATATGACCCCTTTACCCAAGGAGGAGTGATTTATATGATCCTTTTACTCTAAGGAGGAGTGATCTATATGACCCCTTCACTCTAAGGAGGAGTGATCTATATTACCCCTTTGCTCTAAGGAAGAGTGGCTTATATGACTCCTTCACTCTAACGAGGAGCGATCTATACGACTCCTTCAATTTAAGGAGGAGTGATATATATGACTCCTTCACTCTAAGGAGGAGTAATCTATTCGACTCCTTCGCTCTAAGGAGGAGTGGCCTATATGACTTCTTCACTCTAAGGAGTGGCCTATATGACCTCTTCATTCCAAGGAGTGATCTATACGACTCCTTCAATCTAAGGAGTGATCTATATGACTCCTTCACTCTAAGGAGGAGTGATCTAAACAACTCCTTCATTCTAAGGAGGAGTGATCTATATGACTCCTTCACTCTAAGGAGGAATGATCTACATGACCCCTTCACTCTAAGGAGGAATGGCGTATATGACTCCTTCACTCTAAGGAGGAATGGCGTATATGACTCCTTCACTCTAAGGAGTGATCTATATGACCCTTCACTCTAAGGAGGAGTGATCTATATGACTCCTTCAATATAAGGAGGAATGATTTATATGACTCCTTCACTCTAAGAAGGAGTGATCTATATAACCCATTCATTCTAAGGAGGAGTGATCTATATGACTCCTTCACTCTAAGGAGGAATGATCTACATGACCCCTTCACTCTAAGGAGGAATGGCGTATATGACTCCTTCACTCTAAGGAGTGATCTATATGACCCTTCACTCTAAGGAGGAGTGATCTACGACTCCTTCACTCTAAGAAGGAGTTGCCTGTATGACCCCTTTACTTTCAGGAGTTGCCTATATGACCCTTTTACTCTCAGGAGTTGCCTATATGACCCTTTTACTCTCAGGAATGGCCTATGCAATCCCTTCTCTATAAGGAGTGGCCTAAATAACTCCTTTACTCGAAGAAGTTGCCTATATGAACCTTTCAACCCAAAAAGTTTTAATTGGTTCCTTGCTTTTCAGGCCACATTCACGGCTTCACTGCTCAATTTCCAATAGGTTAGTCACCTGCCAATTCTTGGTTGCACTGGCAACCGGCGAGTCGTTGAGACCCTGTGTGTAAGTGGTGAATTAGGTATTACAGCAACCCAGGAGGGGATCACAATGAAATTCCTACCCCTCTTGTGACAGGTGAGATTATCCTTACCATCAAAAGACGCTTGCAATTCAGCTGCTTTGTCCAGAGGTTCAGTGCTAATACAAGCCAAAAAGGCAAAGAGGACAGTAATTGTCACACTGTCCAGTGTTCCATCGGCTTCTGTCATCTGACACTTTTTTAGAAAAGACAGCATTAATAAACATTCCCTTTTTGGTAGTGGTGACTGACAAGCAAAACAGAAGAGACACTCGGCAAGAAGCTGTCTCTGGTCTGTGATAAAGTCAATCAGTTGCTGCTTGTGCAGAACGTCGCCAATTCCCTGGCCTTTTTGCAATTTTTCCAGCTCATCTTGGAGACTTAGTTCCTCTAACTGTTGAAGAATTGTCATTGTAATCCCTGTTAAAGTAATAATAAACATAAATTTAGAACATTAAAACATTTAGAAGCTACTTAAAGTAACAACATGAAAGCAAACTAAGTAGACAGTTTGGTTTACAAAAAAACATGGTCATAACCAGGCTTCAAAATAAAAATAAAAAAATAGCCCTTTCAGTCCAGTTGTATTGCTAAATTCTCCCAAATAGAGCCAATACTTTTCATTGAACAAGGTTTGGAGAATTTTACCTTTCATCTTTAGCAGATTGCTTTGTTTTGTCAACTCTTATTTTCTCAAATGTCTTGTTTTGTATGTGCTATATACAAGGTTGTCAAATAATGCAGATGAGAAGGTTAAAGCTTCAGTATAAGTGACTGGATAACGAAGGAGCAAGATTAAGCACTTTAGCGGTAACCCGTTTTACTACTAAAGGGCTCCTAAGGCATGTAGTACCTTACAAGCCCCAGATTGCAGTGCCCTCAGAGTTACCAAATGCAATAAACAGTGCTATAATTTATGTTCAAATTAATTAACTAAAACTAACTATAGGGAAGTCACACCATCATATAAATGTTTGGTACATCTTAAAGGAGTCCCTTTGGAGCACAGTCCTTCACTTTTAAAGTGCATATGAAGTGAAAAATTTTATTACTTCAGTGGATAGACCTTGCTAAATGAGCAATAGCAGTGAAGAAACTGTGTTGAAATCTTTTATGTATCTTGAGATATTAACACTTCAAGTTTGCAACTGATGACGTCATGAGTGGTTCCGACAAATTTGCATTTTTTAAAAATCTGCTACCAATTCATAACCTTTGGATGTATTTAAGCTAAAACTGGGCTGAAGATGTATCTCTAGGTAGATAGGCAATCAGTCCAAGTTTTACTCAAATACATCCAAAGGTTATGGATTGGCAGCAGATTTTTAAAAAATGCAAATTTGTTGGAACCATTCATGAGGTCATCAGTTGAAAACTTGAAGTGTTAACATCTCAATATATATAAAAGATTTCAACAATTTTTCTTCACTGCTATTGCTCATTTAGCAAGGCCTATCCACTGAAACAAAAAATTCTTTCACTTCATATGCACTTTAACTTAAAGTGCCCATAACCTTTCGTTTTATGTTTTCTTATCTAAAAGTACTTATTTTAAATAAACATTTTCAAAAACAAATTTTTGATTTGCAAAAAGAGCAAATTTTTTACAAAACTTTAAACTCTGCATTTCTTTAATCAACCCGTCACTGGGAACCTGTCATAAGGATGACAGGTTCACTGTGACGTAGATTAAGGAATTTGCATCACCGTCGCATCAAAATGTAACTATTTCTGTCAGAGGAGGAAAGCTTTAAAGAAACAGATAGCAAAAATCAAGCTGCAATACATCTTTCGGGCATTTTTACATCCCACTGTTGTTGCTGTATGAGGAGCAGTGTTACTTAATCTACGTCATATTGACGTCACGTTCTTAATCTATATCACCTGGACTCGGCATTAGACGTACCAATATGACAGAGATTTTTGACGTTTTTAAAGACTTGTGAAGTATTCGGGTTTTGTTCAAATCAAAATTTTTTTTGTAAAATGTTCTTTTTAAGATATATACTTTTAGATAAGAAAACAGAAAATGAAAGGTTATGGGCACTTTAAAACTGCAAAGATGTTTCTCACTTACCTTCATCTCTTAGACTATCTGTATACTTTGTGATCAACTGCAATATGTCTGCACTAAGTCCTAGTGTCCAGGTAATACCATCGCGGGCCTGAATCAATGTTCTAAGGGCACTCACAAGAGACTGACGACCATCATGGTATAACAAGACGGCCACAAGACCTCGTGTTAGACCAGGAAAGTTTGGTTGTTGCTGTTCTCCAGCTAGCAGCAAATCCACACACACATATTCATTCAGGCTGAGTATGTCACTAAAGATCAAGACTTCTTGAACAAACTGTTCTGGAAACTTTTGCTTTTCTGTTTGGCCCTGCAGCTGAATGCCCTGCGTTACAGCTTCTTTGATCTGCTGTCTGTGACTTGGATTCTTGGACTGAAAACAATACAAGGTTGCTAAAATTCAGGAGATCGATTTCCTAAAGCTCTCCTAAAATTATTGAAAGTTCAATTTCTGAGATTTTTTCTAGTGATCTAGAATAGAAACAGGAAGTTTGATTGACAAATCGCACACTGCATACTAAAACCAGCTTAGACCGGATATGGATCGAGATATCAATAACAGTAGATTGCTTTAGTTTGCACCCTGCACTTCCATTTATACAACTTCCTTGATTTCTCAAACAGAATGCAGAATAAACTGGTTTGCTCATCGGTGTTAACTTTGCAAAACAGATAAGTACTAGCTTACAAAGTATGAAACATTTCCAAACAGCAATTACGATTTACATAAGTTCCATGTCGTATCTTCATCGACAACCAGAAAATAGCAAAACTGTCATCGCGTACTAAAACTAGAATCTTACCGGATTTTTGAGCAGAGATAAAAAGTCAGGTTTGTACTTTTTTAATGCATTATCAAGTTCATGAAATACTTCGGGTCTCTTCCTGTATACAGCTTTTTCCACAACTGCAAGTAATTCCTTGTACGGCCTCCAGGCACCTAATACAATGATAAATTGTGCTGGATCAAAAATGAGAGTTCCGTAACTCAAAAATATATAAGATAATCGAGTTGATCAGTTTTCCTAAAAAGAAACGAAAGACAAAAGTGCTTCACATACCCCCACTAGCTGTAATCACGGACGCCATTTTGGAATTCTTAGGCGGGAAGCATGGCGCTCAGTAGCCAAGCCTTTTGTCGTTACAGCGGTCAAATTTTGTAAGTAAGAAGACTAGTGAGGAGACGCGACAAACTACCAATCGATAACTTTATCGATTTTTCTAATGTGAACAAATTATTACTTCTGATTGGACAAATTCGTAAATAACGACTTGATTTTTGTCACGTGTGGCATGTGGATGAATTTGATTGGCTATAGCTCAGGCGTAGAATCCCCCGCGTAAAATCAAACGCGCCAAAAACACAACCGCTCATCGCTGTTTCATTTTGCTCATTGTCTGTCTTGTTCCTTTCAAAATGAAAGGTGAAATTTATAGGTGAAGTTTACAGCTGAATTACTGTCAGGTCTTGCTGGTATTTCACGTTTAGAAATATAGCCTGAGCTGTTTATCTCGTGTAACTAACAACAGGGAATTGTTTGAAAGAGGTAAGTGAATTGCACTCGCGATCATTAGTTCATGTGTAGGAATGTAGCTGCCGCCAACCGATGCCGGACGTGGCCGTTGAATTTGCACACTGTCTTTATTTTATCCTTGGATCAAAAACCTGGAGAAGTAATGATTTCATGTTGTCCAATGCAGTATTATTGCTTTATACGTGTCTTATCAAACAGGTAAAGAGCTACAATATTTTGAAACCGGGAAAGCCTCAAACGATCGTTAAATCAGCAGTTACATACAGCCATTGTATTCGGAGTGACGCGCTGAATAATTATTGATCTTTTCCAAACAAATATTACTATAGCTTGTAATAGCTCTTCAAGAGAATGATATGGTTTTAAGTTGACTTTGGCAGTCCCAAAATTATTAACTCCACGATATTTTCATTGACCTAGGTAGATATGAAGGACTGCGAAGCGGCACCTGAAACTGAGAGCTGGGGTGGAGAAAATGGTGTCTGTTACATCGGTCAAGAGGACACTGCAAGTGAATATTGCAATTCATCTCAGTCGATCCCACTTTCGAGACATTCCTCTTTAGCTGAACTTTCTAGTATAGCTACAGCCTGTTCTCCTTTGGTAAATGCTTCAAAATTTGAGTCAGAAATGTACGAAAGGAATTCAAATTTCGCTCCCGAAAAACGAACTTCGACTCTAACAGAACTCAAGACTATTCCAACTGAAAGTATGTGCAGAAATTTTAATAGTTTTTCTACAAGAGTACCTGCTACTCCACCAAAGGAGGGTAAAAAAGAGGACCCTTTGACTCCAACTGCAAATTTGAAAATGCTCGTGAGTGCTGCAAGCCCCGCTATACGTGACCGCGAAATAAAGAAGCGTGAGTTGTTCGCAAGACCGGACGGAGAGTTTTGTCTGCCCTATATGGATTCAAAACCCAGCTTTAGCGAAAATATGACTGACAAAACTACTGTCAGTAGAAAAGATAAATCTCTTGGCCTACTTTGTCAAAGGTAAGTTGAATACAGCCCTTGTAAATATATTTTGTCCGCCAAATCGTGTTTTACTTTGCCGCCATTTTTGTTTGTGTATGTATGAAAGCTTTTGAATAAGTTGTAACTAAGTTGGTCACGGGGGAATTGTAAACCATGGATTGGCGTCTATTGACCGCTTCTTTCAGATTTACTTGTTGCAGTCATAAGTTAATAAATCATTTACTGGCTTAAGTCACTTTCAAAGAATTAAAGCGTGGGACTAAGTTTCAAATATGTCCAATACATTGTCTTGTGACTGAAGCTATACCCGTAAATTAGCTCCGAAATGTCGTCATGTTTTAATTTTTGAGACATGGTTGACGTTTTATTGTGCTGCTTCTTATAAGTAAAATAGACTAAAGGAGGTGGCGAGCCTGTTACAAATACAGCGCCAATATCACATGACTCTAATTTGTCTGTGACTTGTAAACGGTTTAAACCAAGTGTTTGTAAAAGTTAATAATTGCTTTGAAAATGTGTTTTATTCCATTACAGGTTTTTGTCCAACTACCCAGAGAACCCCCCTGCTGGTGAACAGATTGAAATAAGTTTGGATGAGGTTGCAAAAAATCTCAGTGAGTGTTAACAATTATTCTGAATAATGTTCTTGCAAAAACTGCTTTAGAGTATATTACTTAAATCAAAAGAAAATAAAGATAATAATTACATTAGGCAAGATTGTTGCTATTGTGAGGTCCAAAGGAAGTTTCAGTGGATGAACTTTATTTTGGTTGGACTTTAAAAAATAATATATAAACTCAGACTCAAGTTGAGATGACAGGAAACTTAGTTTCAACGTCAATCCTACTACTGCTTTGGCTATCAGGAGTTAGTGGAGGTAGAGTAAAGTTGATAATGGGGGGAATAGGAGAAAAACTAGCATTGGTCTTATAATAGCCAAGTCATTGCTTTGCTGGCCTATTCTTGTTAAGGTGTTCATCTCAAACTTGAACAGCCATCTTTTATTTGTTTTGTTAATTTACCACACTCTCGTTTAAAGAAAATTGTTGCATAATTAAAATCCTCTACGTTTTCTTTTTAAAATTAATCAGATGTTGAAAGGCGGCGGATTTATGACATTGTGAATGTACTTGAAAGTGTTGAAGTAATCAGTAGGTATGCAAAAAACAGATATGTATGGCATGGCAAGACTCGCCTACCTGACACCCTTGCAAGGTTAAAGGTAAGAAGTTTAGTCGTCTAGAATTCTATTTTTTACCTTGGTAAGGTTTATAAGTAATAATGTAAGCGTTGTGTTGTGGGATCTGGCTGGTGGTGAAAAATCAGCAGTGTTGCACATATGTGCTAAGGATGATATGGAAACAGCCAGACAATTAAAGCAACACTATAAGGCCTAACAGGTCAGAAGGATCTAAAGCCTAAACTGAAACCTAAAATAGCTTGATTCTAAGTTAGCAGTTGTGGTTGTTGAGTACTGTAGGATATATTAAAATAAAGAATTTTTAATGTAGATACTTGTTGTAGAAAAAGCTAGTTCACTAATGTTTGGTTTCCATTGTGGGGCTTTATAAGATATTCCTTTTATAACACAGTTTGGTTTTTGCATTTCAAACATTAAACAAAAGAAGTAACTGAGAGGAAACAATGTCCCTGTTACCATTCTGTGATCCGGTATTATTTTCTTTTTCATCTCTATTGATCTTTTTTGTTTTCAGACAAATGCTGTCACTCAAGGGTTTAGCTGTAAACGCCCGGTAGTTGGAAAGGAAAATCCCAATTTCAAGGGAAATCAGGTCAGTGATAAAAAAAAAGCAAGAGATCTATACAACAAGAACTTTTTCTTTATTTATGCTATGTTCTAAATATAGTTAAAATTTTTTAAATCAGGACAAAAACTTGAAAGATTCCACAAAATTAGATTTTTAATTGTTGAGAAACCACATGAAACTAATCAATAGTTTCCTTCTTGTTTGTCTTTATGCTTTGAATTTTTCTTAGGGAAGGTATGTTTTTTCTTGGGGGGGGGGGGGACTGGGGAATTTTTTTTTTTTTTTCAAAAAAATTTTTTGCCCACCCCTGCATTTTAATAAAAAAAAATACTGCCCCCATCTTCAGGTGACTGGCAAAAGTACAACCCTCCCCTCACTACATGATATAGAAAACTTAGAATATATATTTCGTTGTGAACGCAAACTGTTTGAATAAAGTTTTATATCTATCTCAATATTGAATGTGTGCGAGCTGAAACACGAAAAATGTGAACAATCGATGTGGGGTATTTACATTTTATAGCTGAAGTTTGAGTATGGAAATGTAAAAAAAGGTAATCTGTAAGAAAAATGGAAAGTAAAATCATAAAAATCTTCATCATTAAAAAATTCTGTGAAAAGATGTGTGACCCTCCCCTTGAGATTCTTTACAAGGGAACTATGACCCTCCCCTTTTGATGCTCACTTTCACTGATGACCCTCCCCTCTAAGGCCCCAGCCCTCCCCGCTTCTCTTAGATTGGTGGTGCAATGAACAGGTGGCCAATATTGTTCAAAGGCATTTCTGTCTGTTTTTTGTAAGCCAGTGTACTGCTGAGAAGAATGTGTTAGTGTATCAAAGTGTAGTACTTGTCAATGTAAATGCGTGGTTATTATTATATGGTAAAATTGAAATGAAACTCTTTCTTGAAGGTGAAAAGATTGAATACAAATGGGCAGTTACCAAGACTTTTACCCAAGGACCCTAATGTGATATTGTACCATGGCCAAGAAGGAGCTTCAGAAGAAGAAGATGGCTCAAAGAGATTAAGAGGTAAGTTTTATGCCAAGCTTATATGTAGCTTGTGCATTTTGGTGAATGAACTCTATAACCTCCTGCTGTTGACACGATCAAGTTTTTATACTCACTGACGCAGAGTACTCATGTGATAGCAAGTGTAGCTAACAATAACCTGCCATTTATAAGTCAGGGGTTTCAAAACAAGGCATTGCAAGCGATGTTTATAATTCTTATTTCCGACATTTATTTTCACTTTAGATGCTCAGAACTCAGTTGCACAAGATGTTGTTGCTTTTCCCTGTGTATAACTCGATTCTTACGTCAATCTCCAGAAGAAAGCTTTGAATTTTCTGCAAAAACAGAGGTCAATTTTCTGCTGATCTTTTCCAAAAATGGCGATTGCAAGGGATTTGAGCGTAGGTTTTGAGTATAAGGCATACAAACAAATGTAACAGCAAATAGCAAATCATATTGAGAGACAGAGACACTCACAGATGAATTGTTTTATTTGACCTATATTTGTGGATATGTACACAATAAATCATTTACTAAGATACATACTATAACAGTATAAACATAACCAAATTCCAGCAGTTTTAATTAATTTAGATTGTTGATTGTGCAAGAAAATCCAGAAATTTGAACTCTGATAAAACACTACTTTTTTCAACAACTGGCCTTCAAAATGCAGAAAATGAGTTCTTTTTGCGTGTTAAATTTCAAAAATTTCTGGGGGAGGAATGCTCCCAGACCCCCCTAGAAAACTCTGGTCTCTGGCCCTCAATTAATTCCAACCCCTACTTTTCAGTTTCCAACTTCTACTTTATTTCTTTTTGATACCCCTGTAAGTTGTTGATGAACACAGTAACACCCAAAAGGATTATAGCTGGTGGCTAAGGAAAGTTGTCAGGCACTGACTTGAAAAGTTTACTTGCTTTAAAAAAACTTATGTACAGGAAAATTATGATGGCTGATAAGGACAAACACGTGAATGTACTGTTCTTGTATTTTGCACCTGAAGATTTGAGTGAGGTTAATGTAAATTGGGAACAGAAAGTTGCAAAGTTGTTGTCTGAGGTTATGCTGCACAATTTCAGCAAGAACTAAGTTTCAAATGTCAAACTACTATTTTTTTAAAAACTACTTTAGGATAGACTTATTTAGAATACTGACATTTACTAACTTTTTTGCAATTAAATAAAGTTTTTAACAGCAGTACAAATAATATTATTGTATTTTTTATATTAGATGACTACTGCAGAAAGGACAAGTCATTGGGTGTTCTCAGCCAGAAATTTCTGATGATGTTTCTTGTTTCAGAGGTACAGATTATCTTATTTTGACTTAGTGGTTATTGCTGAGTTTAAAAAGGTATTGGATGTATTTTCCAGTCTTTTTAGTTCAGTTTATTCAGCCCCTGTAAGAAAATAAGTCTGAAAACATGGTTACAACTTTTTTTATAAACACCTGATTTAAGCTGTTTTTGCTCTTTATTTTTTTTTTCTTAAAAGACTAAACAGGTGACTCTTGAAGATGCTGCAAAAGTTTTGATTGATGATGCAGAAGAAGGACATGCTAAGTTCAAAAGTAAGTACAACTTGGTTGATGTAAAAGGTAATTTGTTGAAAAAAAATGTCAAGTTTTGCAGCCTCTTTTTTAATACTCCTAAAAGAGAGCGTTTGATTTTATGCAATAGAAGTTTGGTTAGACCAAAAAATAATAAAACCAAAGACTTTTTTACAGCAAGATTTTCTCAGTCAAGACTCAAGTTTTCTTTTAAACACTGGTTCTACAGATAATGGGTAGTTACACAATCAGGAGACTTGCACAAAAGGTAGTTTAACTGCAGACAAGATACTCTCTTAATTTCTTCTTAATACAACATACACTTAAAGTGTATATATCGGAATCTTGGAATTTAGAGTGTTAGAAATTTTTTAGAAAAAGATGAAAATTGTCGTTTATTTCATTAAAATAGCTCTTTCTGTTGCTGAAATTTTTAAGGTTTTCAAATATGCAAATTAGATAGGTTGTGACGTCATGTCAGCTAGGAACTTGAAAAGTGGGAAAATCATAAGTATTTCTTGAAATACCATATGAATGATCCTGAAAATTTGCACAAATGTTTTACACTAACATACACACATGTTGTGATGTTTGTTATGCTGTTGCTATGGCAACATCCTCAGTCTCAGCCCTTTTTTTGTTTTGAAGTAAAAAAAAATTGGCACCAAAATAAAAAGTTTTCCCATTTTCATCATATATAGCGACTACCACAGCGGATGACTGTAACTGCTTTTTTTGAGTAAAAAATGTTTTACAATAGAAAAAAACCAGAAATTTAAAATTTTACAAAATTATATAAAATCTAAGACTGTCATGTTGCTGTGGCAACATTAAAATTACTATATTTGAATGTCGTTTGAAGAGTAAAGTTTTTGCAAAGATTTAAATCCATTGCAGAAGTAGTTTAAGAAAATTTACACTCATAACCGTCACAACCTATCTAATTTGCATATTTGAAAAACCAAAATACCTCAGCAACCAAAAGAGCAATTTTAACGAAATAAACAACATTTTTCTTCTTTTTCAACATACTTTCTAACACCCTAAGTTCCATGATACCAATATATACACTTTAATGTAAAGTCCAAAGAGAAAGAGTTTGATTTGTTTTCCAGTGAGACCTGATAGTTCCCCGAGATGATTTTTAGATACCTTTTCAGCCACAATATGACAATAAAATACCATAATATTGATATTAGTTATTATGTTATTAATATTAGATATGACTAAATTGTATTGTGTTATTTTTTTCCCAGCTAAAGTGCGGCGATTGTATGACATTGCCAACATTCTATCCAGCCTACAACTAATTGAAAAAGTACACATTCATAGTCTTCAGTCTGGAAGAAAACCAGGATTCAGATGGATTGGTATTGACCTGGACAAACTTGGAACTGAGAGTGACACATATTCTGGTAAGATTGGTTTGTGATAAAGTATGTTTTCAACCAGTCTTCAACAGTTCCATAACCAAAGCTAAATAGTAAGTTTTGGTTCTATTTATGTAGGTAAATCAAACACCCTGGAAAACAGTTATGCTGTTGGAAAGACTCTGCTGCCAGAGACCAACTGGATTAAACAAGAGCCACTCAGTAAGGCCGAGTTGTTGACTACTTAACAGATACAACTGTACTATGGGACCAGGAACTGGTACAATATAGTGTGTAATGGACAGCTAGAATTAATCTTCAAACACAGTTTTGTTTACTTATTTTGTATCATGAGTAACAACAAAGGCTGCTTTAGTTTGAAATATACACCCTGTACTTTGGCTATTTCCTAGCGCATACATTTTACTTGATAGCTTTTAATTTGCTTTTGATTCTCGCTCCCATACACTGTACACTGATTCTTATTTTGTTGACTGTCCTACATATTAAACTAAAAATGCGAGATTTGCTACTTATTACCACTGTGCAAACATTTATTGTGATATAATGGGAACTGATGAAGCTTTAGTTCTTTTAGTCAGCTTCAGCTATGCATATTAATTTTGAATACTGTGAATTGCAATGTGTACGGCGCAATCTAAAATTACAATTGATGGGAAATATCCCTTAGGGTTGTTGTGCGAAGTTTCATTGCGATATGATGTGAACTGACGGAGCCTTAGGGTATTTTTCAAGAAACGTCACCCCTCAACAACAACAAGATAAGCAGCATCTCGGGACCAATTCCTAGTCCAAAAAGATTAATATGAAATTCAGTTTTTGATAATGGTTATCTATCATATCCATAAAAGTTCTTTTTTTATACCCGAAAATCTTCTCATAACAACTTACTAACATTGGCTGACATTTTTGTGTTTGCATGATCATAAAAGTCATTCAGAATTTCAACCAAAAGAAGTTTTTTTCCTGACATAAAATTCTGCAAGTAGTTATGTTTCAGGCCTGTCACTGATAGGCATACACGCATCTATTCACATACCTAAGAAAATCTAGGCTTGCAATAAATCAAGTGCCTCAAATATATGTTATTTCTTGTAGTATTATACTGGTACCTTATTTTCTTGATTTTAAAGCAATGGTATCATGTGCCCTGTATTTTTTTAAGAAATCCTTCTTGGCTTGGTAGGTGTAGTGGGAAGATTGATTGGTCGGAGGCCAAGTCAACAACAGCTGCGCCAATCAAACAAAATGGATAGAAACAATAAATGCAAGATGCCAAGATCAAGATCCGACCGAATACTGACATACAAAAAAAGAAGTGACCGGAGAAACTCAAATGATTGTGAAGAAGATGGATACTCGGTACAAGAACTGGGAGATATATGTGGTGAGACATTTAATGAAAAGGCTTTTGTTGTATCCTAATTTGCACAAAGAGCTTAACATAGCACATACTCCATTCCCAAGATAAAAATAATTATGATTGTTCACAACATTATATAACACCTAATGTCAATCTGGCTTTGAGCATTCTCTAAAGGACAGATTTGACAAGCATAGCAGACCAAAAGGACCTTCCAAAAATTATGCATGTTCATCTATACAGCTTACTAACATTAATCTTACTTTTATACTTACAGGCGATGTTCCTATTGGCAGCCCAACAGAAGTAAAGTTCCGATCTGAACTGAAGAAGCTACATGAGCAGTACCCAGATCATATCCTTTCATTTAGATGATAATAGGCAATTTCTTGCATACATCCATTATTTTGTATCTTGTACTCCAGGGCGATTGTTCAAAAGCTGATTACACTAACCCAAGGACTAAATTTTATAAGAAATTAAATTTTTTGTTTTGAGAAGGAATTGCTGCTTGAATTTTGGCTTAACCAAGAGCTAAAGTTAACAAGCTTTTGATTGAGCTATAAGTGCTTGTGTACTTGCTTTAAGCGCACTTGTGAAGATGATATTGAGGTTGTCATTATAACTTTTTGCATTAGCATGCAAGTCAAAAGACAAATCTTACAGTTGAAAATATGCAACTTTTATTGTTAATTGACAATTTTGTCTTTCTAAAATATATTCATGAATATGCATGTTGACTGTATAAAAACTTTAATTTTTATCATCAGGCTACAGCTAAAACATCAGCTTTCTCGAACAGGCTTAGAAAAGTTAAGAGAATGACTCAAAGCTGCATACCTCTGCTCTAGTATCTTCAAATATTCTTGCATTATGGCACCTTAACTCAACTTACGTATGTCTCAACTTTTGTCTGCATGCCACCATGGTCTTCCTGACAGTCTTGACAACAGAAAAAGTCGAAGAACTTTGTTTTCTACTCAGGGCAGTGAATGTGAAGGCAGCAGTTGTGATGGTCCTCAAGTTAAACGACTGAAGCAGAGTCCAGATGAAGAAAATAGTGTCAAGAGCTTTGTTCGCTCAACTGCCTCATCTTTTAAACCACTCAGCTCGGGAGCTCATGAAGAAGCTTTAGATAGGCCTGAAAATGGTGAAAACTCAACTGAGGTGGATAAATCTGAAATGGATGTAACTAGGAAAGACATTTATGATAATATGAGCAGCAGAAACAGCTCACCTGAACAGAAGATTTACCTAGAGAGGCAAAAACAAAAAGAACTGTTACAAGAGCAAAGTAGTTTTGACTTGCAGGATGAAAGATGGAAGAGGATTGAGCGTGAATTGGAAAAGGCCTTTGCAAACTGTCACCCAAACACAAATATTAGCAAGAAACTTCCTAGTTTTGTAAATCAATCTTTGTCACCTATCCCTAAAACACAGTTAGTAGAGCATTCTTCCATTGGTATTCAGGCAAGTTTGATCGACACCGTTAGTCCTCTCAAACCTCTGAGCTACTCCCGCAAGCACTGTGAATCGCCTTGGCAACTAGCAGCACCTGTTGCGGATGTTACACAAGCATCAGCATTGCTGCCGACAGTGCAAGTAAAACATCCTGCCCCTTTACCTGCTAGTCAGATCAGCCCTCAGCAGTCACTGTCCAGTGGTACTATACTTCTTTCCTCTGTATCTAAGGCACCACTGATTATACCAATGCCAGCAAGTGGCCCTGGAGTCGCATGGAACTCATGTTCAAGCCAGGTTACAAAGCCACCACACACAGTAATTCTTAATGCACCCGTGTACAGTCTCAACTCGTTGCCACTCAAAAGTCAGGCATCAATGTTTCCTGTAGCATCTCAGCCAAAACCACAGTCTCCAGGGGAGAAAACCAGTGTCAATTCACCTTCTGGGTCAGAAACCATGAAGGGTTCAGTACCTGCACTTCAACCAAAGCCAGTCACTATGGCAACACATCTGACACCTACCCTCAAATCTTCTTCTGTGAATCCTGTAACCATGTTAGCAGACACGCCTTCAGCTGCTGGTGTTGTTCCTAACGGGCTTGCACGACGATTGTCTCTGCCAGTCCCAGTTCAAGTAACATCATCCCCAAAGATGATGTAAAAAACTTTTACAAATTTTAATTAGGCTTTAGGGAATTGGATCATAGTCAGATCTTTTTATGCTCTCATATTTGAAATCTTATTTGTTTTAGAAGTGTTTTCTAAACCAGGGATCGTTATTAATGATGGCTAAACCCTTTGGACCTGTATGTAGGGCAGTGTGTTGGGATGTCAGAGCCAGAAACGAAGAAAAAAGTTTATAAAAGGGGCAAAAAAGGTAGAAAAGACACATTCAAAAGAGAGAACTCTTTTGTACAGGGACAATGATTGGATTTTTTGATGTTGTGCCCACTGTAAAACTTTGAACAGGTTTTCATAGATACAAATTTCTGTACTTTGCCCTCTTATTATTTTATCTTTTGTTCAATTTTTCCTCTACATTTAATCCCTAAGGACTTAATCTTTAGTCTACTGTTGGCATTTTAATTATTAATAATTTTGAAAAAAATAATTTCACAATTTTTTGTCTGACTTTGGCTCTCATATTTTCTTGACTTGATTTCGACTATATTTCTAAAGTTTATTAATTAATTTAAAATTCCATTGAATAATGGCATACTTACAAATTGGTATAGTTTTTGTTTTTGATATTTTTTCATATTTTTTTAGAAAAAAAAATCTTAGGTGAAATTACGAAACTCTTCAGTCTGTTTTAGTGATTATTTCTTAAAACTTATGATAACTTTATTACAATAATCGTTCATATAAAACATTGCTATATATGTTAAATGTCAAAAGTTTTGGGAGTAATATACTTCATCACACCACATTAGAATTCTTTGGTGTTATAACTCTTCTCCGCTCTTAAGCTTTGAAACGTCTTGTTTCCCGTCAGGAAAATGAAATGTACCCCTCAGTTTCATGAGGAAGGACAAGATATTAACATGGTTTTAATTCCAATAAACTTTGTCTCTCGTAAATTAAATTAATATAAATAGATCTGTTTTGAACATTTGATTAAGCTCAATGTTTGTCAAATCTTTTCGTTGAAAGAATAAAACAGTGTCAATGAATGAGCTAAATGTGGTCTTACATCTTAAATGAAACGGCAAACTTCAGTGGTGATCCTTTCCCTGCTGACATCCTATTGTTTGGTGTGAAATATTTTGAGATCTCGTGAAAACTAAAGTCAGTCGATCTATTGATGAAGAAACTCCAGGAAAGTTCTTTGGCAAACAAACGCACCGTTAATTATTTCTGGTTATCTGCAGCACACTTGATGAAAAAATCAAGATTATCTTTTGTTTTAACTCCGTTAAAACAGTCACAAACGAAGCAGAAAAAATTGGCTGTATTAAAGGGATGGCCGTAATAACGAGGTGTCTTTTTTAAAAAAATAAATGGCAATTTTGTCGATGGAACAAAAAAAGTGACTATTATACAATTTACTTTGTAAGTAGTATGGGAAGTTGAAACAATGTTTATTACAATCGCCATCTCGGACACCGACCCAGACTTAAACATAGACCTGAACCGACAGTCGCAGTTGAATTTGATATATTGATAACAAAATTGACTCAACTTTTCTTAAACATACTGATTCAATTTTTTTCAATAACTGGATAGCGTTTCCACTATATTTAAGCATTTTTTTCTTAACGTCCACTGGACCCCCCTCCCTCTCTAGCTCTAAGCGGTGCTAAATCGATTTTAGGACGCCGCCTAGTGGGATGCCTTTGTACAGTTCAAGTTCCATCCGCCAAAATTTCTTGCTACAGGCCTGTGAAACAACTGAAAAGATAAACGCTTAGATGGAAGAGAAAGCTAGTTCCATTTCTAGCTTGACAAATTTAAACTGCTGTTTGATACGTTCACCGTTATACCGCTTGAATCAATTTTAAAAATGACCAGTTTGTCTCGTTCTGAAAACTTCGTTGATACCGTCGTCGAGCCACGATTAACTACCTCGAGTAGATATCATAACCCAACATTTTAATATAATTCTGCCTCTCAGGACCTGCCATGTCAGCGCATGTACAAAAACCTAAATTAGCAAAAGATGACATAGGTATAACAGTTGCGAAAATCTTAAAGAGCATATGACACGAGATCAGTTTTTGAATTTTCCAAAAGTATACAAAAAACATTGGTTTGCCAAGTTTGAGAAGTACGCCAAGATACGGCGTGTAGAATTATGGATTTTTCCCGCTAAAAGTGTCCCCTCCAAAAGACCAACTATATGACGTAACAGGTCACGTGCGTCTCGCCTCAGTCCATCCAAAATCGACTTTAAACATCTGTAACTAATAGAATTTCTATCGAAAACTCTAGCAGTTATGGATGTTTTAAAATCGACTTATCTCTTTACTTCGTGGCACCATATAGAGCGTTTTCACGCACTCCCTAGAGACGCCAAAGACAAAAGACGAAGCGGCCGTGTTGGAGCCCTAAACAAAAGAAATCATCAAAATTCTTTTGCTCAAGGGGTCCAACATGGCCGCTATGACGTCAAGCGAAAACGCTCTATTAGATGGACTGAGGCCAGACGTACGTGACCTGTTACGTCGTATTGTTGATCTTTTGGAGGGGACACTTAGCGTGAAAAATTCAAAATTCCATACGGCGTACCTTTGGCGTACTTTCGTAGTATGTTTCTCAAACTTGGCAAACCAATGTTTTTATAGTATACTTTTTGAAAATTGAAAAACTGATCTCGATGTCATTATGCTCTTTAAGGTGGTCCACTACCTTCAAAAATAGTCGGAAAAAAGCCTTTTTTTGGGGGGGAGGGGGGTATAGTAAAATTGCAATTTCTT
>JAOBRD020315353.1:0-21644 GCA_027575215.2 Hydrozoanthus sils | reverse complement strand
TGGGGGGCAGCCCCAACCCACCCAACCCCCGCCACCCCACCCCCCACCCCCCTTCCCAAGAAAACCCTAAACAGAATCAGAAGCATTAGTGGTTTAGTGTGTAAAAAAGACTGGATTGATACAAGTGTGATGAAAACTCCAAACCTGGCACACAAAGCAAAAGAAAAGATTGAAGAATGCTCATGTACATGTTGTTTTTTCAGTCTGAATTTGTGAAAGAAATTCTTCAGGAGCAGGACAGACGATCAGGAATTGTTGCTGCCATCTGTGCAGGTAAATTGCTACTGTTGAGATTTTTCTAATTAAGCTAAGCAGCCTATTAGGTGGATTGATTACCTCCTAATTCTGTAGTTTTAAGCAGATGATAAGAGTCTTTGACTCCACCTGGTAGGGACACTAATTAGTCCACCACAGGTTAGTCCCTGAGCAGCAGAAGTTGGTACTCATTTATACAGCTTTAGAAGGCCGATGGAACAAGTCAATTAACCTGTCTTGTTGAAGGACACAACACAGTAATCTAACCTGGGCACAAACTTGCGACCTCGACCATGCTAGTATCCACTCAGCCGCTACACTGCCAACAAGTTCTTGGCCGCAATCAATTACTCTGTTTGTTGTTTGCTTTGTTTTTAATTTTTGTAGCAAGAATGGAATGCTATTTTTGTTCAAGATTAAAGAGATTGTTTTGAAATTAGGACCCACTGCACTTGCTGCTCATGGAATAGGCAAAGGGAAAACTGTGACATCATATCCATCAGTGAAGGACAAAATGACAGGTAAAAGGGTGTTATTACCAGGGTGTTGTTTGTTTAAAGCAAAATGTTTTCTCAATTTTCTATGTACAAAAAATCTTGCAGTTTGCAATTTCGCACTCGCAGTTTATTTACAAGTGAAGTCTCCAAATTGCCTACCATGGCTAATTAACTAAGTACTTAATTGCATTTGTCTAATACTATGTACAGCTTAAAGTACTGGTATTGTCCCCAAGCAATTTATTTTGTTTTTTATGAATAGATGTTTCATGATGGTCTTTTTCTGGATCATTTTAGTGAAAAAAAAAGTTAGTAAAATTTGCAACCTTTTGAATTGTTATTTCCTTAGATACACATAAACACAATTGCACACATACATGTCAGATAATTACATATTATAAATACATACACACATATAACTTATTTTCAGGTTTTCCACTAATCAAATTGTATCGACATTACAGGTTATGCCTATTCTGAAGGAAGAGTTGTTCGTGATGGGAATTTAATCACCAGTCGTGGGCCTGGTACAGCATTTGAGTTTGGGATTGAACTGGTACGAGCAGTGCGAGGGGATGATGGTGAAGCAGACAAACTTGCTGCACCAATGTTGCTCAAATAATGTAAACAGAGACTATATACATAGTAAATGAATAGAGCTGATAACTTGAATTAAGTTTAGAAAGGGAATAGAGGACAGACAGTAGCAAGGCTCTTCAGGTACATCCAGTTGTTAAGGTGATAAATGGTGCAGTTTATGTCACATTCTGTGTCAGCAAACCATGTACCACTCTCCCTCGTTTGGCAGGAAAATTGTACCAAAGGAAAGCATGAACTTGTTGCATATTCATGATTGTCTTCTCTGTGTTTTGGCGTGTGTGTGTGTAGATAGCTAAAAGCTTAAGGTTATTACTGCTCTTATCAAAAGAAGTTGGGCTTGCAAAAGTCATGAACTACCCCGATATCTTGTGGAGTTTTTGGATAGTTTCATTTGCTTCACCTTAAAGATCCAATGATTTACAAGTTGTTGCAAAGGTTTTTTTCTCTGACAGAAAACTTGTGCCAAATAAAGCATGCACTGATTGCATATAAAACCTGAACTTCCCTTGTCTTCTCTGTACTTATTATAAATGCGGTTAGAAAAGGTCTTTAGGTTTAATTGCAGCATCCTCTCTTACTAATGTAATATTCTTGAAGTTATGGTAGGGAAAGAAAGTAAATCTTATAGATCCAAACTCGATCGAAACCACAGATTACTGTGGTAACTGCATGATCTTGTATACCATATAGATAAGAAAATGTTTTACCTTTGGTTGTAAGAGCTTCATTATAGCAGATGGTGTGTTACTTGAGAACAAATAACAAAATAATGGTACAAATTACGATTTCAAAAGCAAGTGATACCGGAAGCATGTTATCGACTTAATAAAATGTTCTTACTTGTTCAGCTTAAAGAAAAATTGTTGGGTCTTGAGAAATCTCCTGGGTTAACATGCCAGCCAGTACAGAATTACCGCAGGACTAGCTTGAGAGAAAACCACACAGTAGCCAAATTGGTTGCGAGCGTCATGGGAGGGATCTGAAATCTTACTAGAACGGTTGGCGGACATGCTTCCCTGTGACTTTTAAACGGGAGGCCTCTAAAATTCTTGCTGGCTTAATCGTGAAAAATCATTTTTTGTAAAAACCATGTTAAACTTGTAGTTATACATAAGTTAGCTTTTAGAACAATATCTTTCTGTTGTTAATATAATTCACATTTAAACTAAAGTTTTCCAAGTTTGGATTGAAATTATTGTAAAATCTAAGTTATGTCACTGAACCCCGATTGGGCACTGTCGTGTACGTGCGAAATTTGAATCATTGACACTTTGAACACTTAGATTTTTTTACTTTAATTTGTTCTATTTAAGCTAGTTTAAAAACCGAAATGAAATGCAGTGTACATAACGAAACATTTTCGGAGCGAAGCTCCTTTTTCAGCTAAGACATGTTTTTACTGAAAAAAACATTCTCTTTAAGATATATTTCAAATAAATCCTTGGTTATTGATAAAAAATATTTCGTTTTAATTGTTTATTGAAAGGTTTATTAATTAGTGGACCAGTTTTGAGAAATCAAAGAAAAATAAAGCATCGCTGTTGTATATTTATGTTTGAGCGAAACTAATTTGGGACTCGGGGAGTTTAAAGACACTTCAATAGTCCATCTCTGCAAGCGCAAAGGGAGCAGATATGCCTGTGACAACCAACATGGCATGTTCTTGCTCTCCATCGGTGGAAAGACCCTGGCCCGTATCCCGCTCAATCGCCTCATCGAACACCTGGAACACACGGTCTGCTCCCTGAAAACCAGTGTGGTTTTTGCATGGAACGTAGCACTGCTGACATGATCTTTTTAACTACAAGAAAAATGTCAAAAGCAGAGTGTTGGTCTGTTCACCACCTTTGTGGACTTAACCAAAGCATTCGACACCGTCTGCCGCGATGGGCTGTGAAAGATCATGGCCGAGTTCGGATGCCCTGAACAATTCATCGCAATGGTCCAGCAGTTCCAAGATGGCAAGAATGTGAGAGTGCAGGACAACGGGGAGTACTCCCAGTTACCAACGGAGTTAAGCAGGTTTGTGTGCTGGCGCCCACTTTATTCAGCATGGTGTTCTCTGCAATGTTGACCAATGCCTTTCACGATGGTGACATCGGTGTCAATTTTCAGTATCGTTTCGACGGAAAACTCTTCAATCCTCGGAGGCTGCAAGCAAGAACCAAAGTGCATGAAGACACAGCTCGAGACTTCCTTTTTGCTGATGGCTGTGCACCGAATGCTTGTACACAATCAGAAATGCAGGGAAGTATGAACCTGTTTGCTAAAGCAAGCAATGACTTCGGTCTCATAATCTTCACCAAGAAGACTGAAGTCCTCCGCCAGCCAGCCCCAGCAGCTCCCTATGAAGAGCCCAACATCACCGTTAGCGGCCACAGACTAAAGACGGTAGACGAGTTCGTATACCTTGGTAGCATTATCTTGCACTCCGCCAATATAGACGAGGAAGTGGCCGACAGAATCGCAAGAGCTATAAGGACTGCCTTTAGAAGACTAAAGGCAAAGGTTTGGGAGCGTAGAGGTCTGAGCCTTGACACCAAATCAAAGTCTACATAGCAGTAATTCTACCATCCCTGCTCTGTGCCTATGAGACTTGGACCGTATGCAGTTGTCATGTCAAGCAGCTCAATGCCTTCCACATGAGATGTATCAGGACCCAGCTTCATATGACGTGGCGTGACAGAGTCCCTGACACTGAAGTGCTCCAGCGGGCCGAGATGGAGGGCATCATGACCATTCTCATGCGTTCTCGGCTCCCATGGGCCGGCCATGTCCACCGCATGGACAACTGTCGCCTTCCCAAAAGACTATTTTATGGCAAGGTGTCCACAGGCAAGCGCTCACTTGGAAGACCAAAGCTGCGTTTTAGACTCTATATGAAAGCATCGCTTAAGCAATATGGCATTCCCTGTATAACCTGGGAAGTCTGCCGAAGATCGTCCTGTCTGGCGTTCCGTGGCTGACTTTGAGGGAGACGTCTTAGGGACAAGAACTGAAAGGGCAGACAAGGAAAACTAAGATCTCCACCTCCTTCCCTGGCCCAGCGCCGCACATTCTTTGCCCCCACTGCAGCATACTTTTCAAGATAAAGATCGGATCATCCATCTCCGCACGCACCCCACCCCTCAGTGATGTAGAAGTTCTGGTCATCTTCGCTTGTGAAGGACGAACATTATCACTGAATAAAACTCTCCTCGTCAGATGTACGGTACAGTATTACGAAGTTCGTCCAGTATATCTTTAGATACGTACAAAACCTATTCAACAATATTTTTCGTAACAAAATGGCGATGGAACGTAAATTTCAATGCTATACAAGAATTTCCTTTAAACCAAAACATGCGTCATAAACCAAAACACAAGCATTAGCTCAAGGTGATGGAAAACAATTAAAAAATGTTTATGTTTGATTATGAACGAGAAATAGTGCTTTTCTCGAGCGCCCTCAACTCAGAATACAATTAAATCGATATCGTATTAGCAAAGGAAAACAAAACGAATTCACTTTCAGTGTCCTGTTTTATCAAAACGTACAGGCCACGCAAAGATGCAGCACGTGATCGATTCTAGCCAAGGGGCTCAGAAGCCGGGAATCACGTGACCAAAGCTACATTAAATAAAAAAGATACGACAAAGTGGTATCCATAAATGGAAAGAGCAGGTTAAAATAAGTAAAATGACAAAGTCCTCGTTATTGACTTCGAATATGTAAAAAATGGCAAGCTAAAAAACAACAGAAATTAGGGCATTTTCTAAGGATTTACATGACTTGAGGGAAAACCTTGCTCCCAATACCGTTTTCGCATCATAAGCTTAAAAAATTTTCATTTTACAGTTGCTGTTCCTTTGAAGTAGTTTACGTTAAGACTTGAAACTATGCCTTATAACTAATGCTAACCTGCTCTTTCCATTTCCAAACTTCATTTTGTCATAGCTAATTATTTAAGGTAGGCGTGGTCACAAGACCTCAAACTGCAAAGGGTCCATTACATCATGCGTTTCTCTTTGACGGCCATAGACTGTATCCTCTTGTATCTCTGGACTCTATTAAAGAAAAAGCTGTAGCGGAACACTGCTATTGTTTCTCCCAGGCAAGGATCAAGCAAGGAGCTTCTACAATTCAGCAAAATTTAAATTACATGCGTTTTATTGAGGTGTTCAAATTTAATTTACTTACACTAAAAAGTCGCATACAATATTATATTAACTCGCAAAGGTGGAGAAATACACTCACACTGCAAGCTAAACAGCGCTGTTACACTAAGAAACTCTACCTGCAACGCAACCATAACCAAGCATTGATCTTTTCACTCAAAAGGGTGGCCAATAACGAAATTATAAATTCTCATAACTTATTTCCATAGAACTTCTGTAAGTTGTTTGGGAGCATTTCGTTATTAATCTTTCTAGTGAGTTCATAGTGGATGATCAAACTTCATATTCTCAGCACTTATCAGTTTGTTTCTATTGCTACCTTAAGGAAAATTTAGATGCTGACAAATGCGGTGGGAGCGAAAAGGATATGCAAGGTACAGATAAGAGGCTCGTCGGGTAATGTTTATGTAAGATTCATGGCAGATTGCGTTATATATGCAACATTTGTTTTTGAACAATCTTGCCCAGTTTGTGTTACAGGATACGTTCCATGTTGTGACGGAATCTTACGATCAGAATACTGCAATCTTGTAGTGTCAAAAGTATTTTAACACAATTTCGAGACAAGAGATCGAAGTATACTTACAAAACATTTTACAAAATAAAATTGTATCCTTAAAATATACTACCGGCAATACTTCTTCCACTTCGGGTTCAACTTTGTTTTAAATAATACTTATATACTTAACACTAACACGCTCCTTTGCTGCTGTGACACTGCCACTGCATCACATAGGACTATAATACTAATATCTTATCTTTACAACAAATAGTTCGCTTATTTCGAATTCGTTAAAAAGTATACATAACTTCTTTTATAATATGAGCGGTTTAGACAGTTCTCTTTGACAGCTGTCAGCGGTTACCTGTGATGGCACGGGCGCCATCACTAACGGCAAATGACCGCATTCACTTTAGTCCAGGTTCAGCATCAGAGAATATTCGGTCATGATTTTTAGGTCTCAATCTAAGGTAGCACTTTGATGAAAATTAGGTTGCTCGAAAATGAGGCGTGTTAAAGGGGAACATTAAAAGCCACTGGGTTGTGTTAAACACGGTAGCACATTGTATCCTTTCGTGGCATCCCCTTGAATGCCGAGTTTATGTTTATTGAAGTATATTCCACCGATGCAACCTGAGAAACTCGTTTTAAATTTGCGATATGTTAACTCTGCCACCTTTTCACCACCACCTGAGACAAAGAAAGATAAACTGGTTACCAAGACGCAACACAACCAACGAAGAAGTCACAACGGGCTTATTAGGCATTTTCACACTCATGCGCAGTGCGTATATCCCACTGTTTTGGTGGGCCACAGGTCTTACAAATATCGCCGAGTTCTGTCGCCCAAACAAAACAATGGGCAATAAACATTGCAAATCATTATGAAATATCACACAAAGGTAAAAACAAGTTTATATCTGGGAAACTATAATATTTATAAGACCTGTGGCCCGCCCAAAAAATGGGATAAACGCACTTCGCATGATTGTGAAAATGCCTTATATAAGATAGTTATTATACGCACTTTTGAACCCTCTAAAGCTAAGGACAACGAAGAGAAGACGAACTATACGGGTAAACAGCAAGGTACTAAAAGAGCTTGTCCTTTCTTCTGATAGAACGCCTTTGACATGTAATAGTTAACTGGGGTACCAGGAACGTCTGACTTCAATGATACTTCTGGGCATATAATAAAGTATGACTATCATCCAGACTGGAAAAAGTAAAGCACACACGATCGGCCTCAACAAAATAAAGCAAAAGAGGTCAAAAAACAACAAAAACAAAAAAGGTCAAACACGACTGGTCCCTACAAATTCAATTTTAATTGAAGAGTTTAGGTTCTCCATCATAGGAGAGTGTTCCGTTCAACAGTGTCAATTGCAAAGTTTGTAACAGTAGTGCAATGAAGAGAACGATTACATGAAATCTCCAGCTTCACTTGGAGAAAACTCGCAGATTTCTACCGCTTTTGATATGATCTCCAACTCTCATTACAGACCTGCGATGAAATAGCGTCCTGTCCAGAGGGAGCCAAAGACACTCATCTGTTTAGCGCTACGAAGACCGGAGATAAGCGCCGGCCTAACGAGCCACTTAGGCTCGAGAAAGGACTTAACTTTCATTACTAGAAGCAACTATTTCGGGACAAAATCTAGACTTACCTAGAAAAATTGATCCAGCAACATTCAGACTACTGGCTCCAGGTTTGGATTGACCTTCAACGAGGCCGTCACTGTCAACCAACAGGCGTCCTTTTCGTTTTGACCTGTGGAGATAATGTTTAGTGTTTAACGCTAGAGCAGTACGTGTGATCGATGTCTGCGACCAAGCTGCCGAGCAGTTAGCTTGTTTGACTTGCAACCCTAGGGTCCCGAGTTCGAGCTCCAGTTAGACCACGGTGTTGTGTCATTAAGCTAGACACTTCACCCGACTTGTTTCAGTCGACTCAGCTGTATAAATGAGTACCAGCTTCTGCTAAGGGCTAACCTGCATGTCCATGGGGAACCTGATACTTTCATCTGCTTAACATGGAAAACGACGGTAAGCGCCGGCCTTATGGCCACTAGGCTCAAGGGTTTAGCTTTTTATCAAAACAAAGTTTGATTGGGAGTTCAAATCAGCACTGTTTAAAGTTAACCGTTAATAGCGTTAATTTATTAAATTCGTTAATTTATAATTGATCTATTCAAACGGATTTCCATACTTCCACATACAAGCGACTGCTTGAATATAGCAAAAAATCTAATTAAGGTAACGGCCCGATGCGGACTCGATAGCCAAAAAAGATATTTCTTTTAAGAAAAGGCACAAGGTTATTTTTGGACCAGGATTGAAATCTTGATCTATTCTTTCCTTTCTCACCTTTTGATTTCAACGTGGTGCCACTTGTTGTCATTAACTCGGCGTCTCGACAATAGTTTTGCTGAACCAATTCCAAGATCAAAGCTATAAGATTATGAGACAAAAAAATATGTTAGTCACCTTGCTACACAAGAAGCAAAGAAAAGCTTCCAGTTTACGTAATGATAAAAGCGTGATATCGTAAAGTTTCTAGTTATTGGCTTCCTAGCTGTTGGATGATTTTGTTTGTTGTTAGTATCAAGTACCTTTCTTTGACTTAATCAATTACTAAAAACGATAAGCGAAGAAACTTAACTCAAAACACTACAAAATTCAAACATGTGAATGCATCCAAAGCCACATAAAATCTAACATAAACAATGCAGAAGCCACCCAAACCTATTTTCACAACCACTCATCAAGTGATATTTATTCTACAGTTAATGTTGTTGGTGTTGCTAGTCTACAGCGCTGAAGTCGTTCAAGTAAGAAAACGGTATAACATTGTCAACCTGTATTCCAGATAACCATCTCGAATAGCAAGGTACATGTAGTCTCCCTTACGTGCTCCAGGTTTCTGTTAAAAGAGCAAGCAAAAGTCATAGTTAAAAGTGACGTACGCATTTAGCTCTTCGGAAGAAGGAATAAACAGAAAAGAAAAAGAACTTAGAAGCAGAATCAAAACGCTTTATGTGTTTCATTTCCAGTTAAACTTGCACGTCTCGAACGTTGTAAACAGGTAGTAAAGCCCTCACAAACGATAAACAGGAATGTCTGGAATGCGTGACGTCATCGGCAAATGCGAGGGTATGCTACTATACACAAATGCATCATTAGAGATAGAAGTAGGGTAGTAGCCTTTGTGCTTCCCCTGGTTTCGTAACAAAGTAATCTTACCTGCCCTTGCCACAGTAAAAGTCCCTCCCAGATATTGGTTTTGAATATAAGTGCGACTTCCTCTCTGTTCGGCCTAAAAAAGTTGCAATTACAAGAATCAAACGCAAGCATTTATCAAACAAACATGTTGAAGCTAAGTATCTTATCAGAAGAAATTTTTTGTATTCAAGATTTTCCAGTTCTCACTCTTTCCAAGACAGAAATCAAATAGGCAAAAGAGAAAAGTTCTTTCTTATAATTCAGAATGACTAGAGATTTCCTATTAAAGCATGCATCACCATGGGATTTTATACGGGTAAGAAAATTTTCAGACCACTTTTAAGGCCTCAAACGTGAAAATAAATAAAGAAACCTCAGGATTTAAATGGGTTTCATAAGGATCCGAAAGAACCCTTTGTTGTTAGCAAAGTGTGTACGGAACAACCTAGAAATTCTCCATCATTTCAGACTTGCACTGCCTTCGTTGTTAAATTCTTCAACCAATAACGAAGAACATTAACGTTCATTACTTACAATCGTCTGCGAACGGTTCGCGGATACTCTATGTAACCATCACCGGTGAAGGACGCTGAATCACCAAGTGCCACAACTGCAAGAACAGCAAAAAAAGGAAGCTCCATTAGAACATGCTCCCCATAAACAAGGACTCGCGCTATAAAAGGGAACGCTCCTCCTCTTCTTTTTTCTGACTTGACCAGTGCTATTTAAAATGGCGTACGAAGCGAGGAACAAGGTGTTTAACAACAGACCATATTTTCCTAAAGATATCGCGTTTAGTCCACACTAATAGTTCTTCTATGAATACATTTGATAATTTCCTATAATTTAAAATTCAAATTTCTCGCCTCTAAGGGCTCGAGCAAAACCTCGTAGCACACAGCTGTGCTTAAACTGCTAATGGCTAAAATTACGTAATGTTTGCCAAGTTACATTTGCTAGTTTCGCAATGTTTAAAACTAAAAAGCTAAATAATTTCTCAAACAAAGTGGCCCACTATGCCGGCATTTATCGCAGGTTTCCATTTTGTTGACAAGATGAGACTCTCTGACTCTCCTTGACAGGTCACTAGTCCACCGGCAGAAGGTGGTACGTATTTGTACAGCTTGGTTGACTGGAACAAGCTAAATAAAATGTCTTGTTCAAGGACACGACCCAGTGGTCTGACCGGGGCTCAAATTCGCTATTCTAAGGTTACGAGTCCAACACCGCCGCCTGGTTAGCCTAGTTGGTAAGGTGCCAGTCTGTCGTGCGGGAGGCCTGGGTTCGATTCCCGGTGCCGGAAGTTCATTCGGGGTCTTAAAATAATTGAGGAGAAGGTGCTGCTTTTGCTCTAACATCTGCAAACGGTTAGAACTTCGCGTCTTCTCGGATAAGGACGTTAAACCGTAGGCCTTCGGAGTCCAATATTTGGGTTGTAAATTAACCTGTTTGGTTCTCCAACTACCTAAGAGTAGTGAAGCTAAATAGAAAAAACAAACACGCTTTAACAGCTCGGCCACGGCGCCGCCAAAAGATTGGCAGTGCATTAAGGTGGTAGTTCTGTCGATTTTATCAGTTAGTCAACAAACTAAAGAGAACTTACTTCGACCACATCTTTCGCCACTGTATCCTAGTGGACATGAGCAAATGCGTCCCGAGGAAGAGAATGGCAAGCCATTATTGAGGCAGACTTTATTTTTACCTGGGCCGACAAGTGTTGTTTCACATCTTTTTCCTGTGTAACCGAATGCGCAAGAACACGTAAAGTCCCTCTTCCCATCGGGAATACATGTTCCATTATGAAGGCACGGTTCTGATTGGCAAGGCAGCAAATCCCCTATGCACTGTTTGATGTTACGGAGCTTACGGTACGAATTCACTATGTCAATTGCTTGGTCTTCGATCAACACATCGGAAACGCAACCCTTTAGGCCGCGACTCACTCCCACATGTCTAACGGATATTTTACGGAAATCGTCGACTCCCCCAATGTAAAGTGGCAGTGCTAGGTTAAGGCCGGCTGTACAACACCTTGATTGGTCTTTAATAGCAACCCCACCGTCTACGCTCAGTGAGCCGTCACGTCGATATCTTTCCGCAACAACCGTATGCCACTGGCCAACAGTGACGCTTTGCTCACTGCGAATTATCACTGGGCCAGAACCAAGGTTAAACCTAAACTCGACCTTTGTGTCTCTTATTGCTAGTGAGATAAAATCTCCACGCAAAGGCATATTCCGTTGACCACTGTAGAGAAGTAGTGCGTCTCTAATTTCCCTTACTTTAAATTTCAGCGAAATTTTGAGACGGAGAAGACCACCTTGAATTCCAGGAAAAGACATATATGAGTTTCCTTCAAACATTGGCGTCTCCACTTTCTGACCTGGACAACAAGAAAAAACAAGTGAAAATATTTTAAACTTGTTAAAACAAGGAACAAAAAATATAATTATACTCCTGATTTCCAGAATGCGGTTAGAACGTTCGATTTACCTGGAATTGTTTCCAGAACGTTTCCTTCGGAAGAACTATTACCCGAAAATGTGTCAAAAATACTTTCTGCTAACCTCTTACTACCCAAGTGGGAGAGCTTCATTCTTGAAACAAGTTAAACGAAAAAAATTATTTTATAAAAGTCAAAATGTGGGAGATTTCCAGGTAATTTCCATATGAAGAGACTTTGTTTATAGATGCAAAACTCACTGCTGCGACAAAATTCCTTAAATTTTCTAAACCAAACCTTCCGAGCAGAGCAAAAAATAAATATAAAAAAGAATTTTCCGGGTAAAATTTAGAAAAACTTTGTTAGAAAGTTTGTTTTTTAAATTTCGATTTCAGTTGCTTTCGAGGAACTACCGTTTATAATCCAAAGACTTTCCAGGAGTTTCCATGAAATGGATTAGTCCGGTAAGGTTAGCACAACACGTGAAAACTGTGAAGAGCTATTGAAGACTATGGAAAGGAACAGAAAACAGGTAGAAAGACAGAGGGAAGAGAAAAAAGACGAGCGAAGTATTACTGCCTCGTACACAATAAGTAATCGTCGAAGACAGTTCTAAGCGTTTAGGTACTCAAGCAACTGCGGTAAAAACAGGTGGAACGCACACAATAATTACGAACTGGGGAATAACAGTCAGGGCTGGGTGATTCAAAAGCTCGTTTAAACTCAACCCTGGAACAAGCCAAAATTCAAGCAATAATTTTTTTGTCTAAGCAAATGTTTACGGTTTTTATAAAATCTACTAGTACTGTTTAGATTTCCAACAGAAAAAAAATGACAAAACTACAGCTCAAATCAGTCTCTGTAAGTTTGGAAACAGGATCGTAGGTTAAGAATTTAACTTTGTGTTAGTGCTAATCGGCCTTTGAACAACTGGGTCCAGATAATCGCCTGTGCTAACCGACAGCAAGAAAACATTATTTTACCTTTTTCGCATTTCTTGCCTACAAATCCAACAGGACAGAGGCACTTATAGCCCGAATCACGCGTATTGACACAACGACCTGTAACACAAGCACCTTGGTGACACCGTTTACCAACCACACCACAGGTGATTCCCGAGTAACCAATCTTGCAGTCACAAATGAATCCACGTTGACCGCTAACTTCGCGACATGTGCCTCCATTTTTACAAGGTCTGGATCTGCAAACCTCACAGTCGGTCACACCGATACGATCAACTGGTTCTCCTTGAATGAGTAATGTAATCACAAAAAAATTGATCGTTCAGCTAATAACATGTTTAAATAAACCTGAAAAATGTTTAAAATAAGTTAAAACTATATTGTTTAACAATGATTTATAGTTTAAATTAAGACGTTTCGAGCGCAAAAACTTCGCTCTTCTTCAGTTACAAAGTATGAATAAAGCATGTCAAAATGCGTTAACTAGCTAAAAATACGGACAATGAAGACAATGTCTTAATAAGAAGTTTATAAATATCCTGTGCTTCTGAAGCAATTTTGTCACTGGTACTTTTATACCTCTAAGGGTTTTTCCAGCACTTCTATTCAACTGCAAATGGATAAAATGCTTACTTGACCACTTTACTTCCGTGAAATAAGCTTTCAAAATAGTGCATTCAGTGCGAAGAAAAATTCAAAACATACAACGGCTACTTATGACGTCACATGGTTTGAAAGGATTTCACTGAAGCTGCTCTATACTAGCGTTTGCAGCGAACTAATACGTTTTTTGCTCAAAAACTGGGCCACCAGCCATGTAAACTTCGCCATGATCACATTATGAATTTGACTTGGAAAGTGAGATTGATCTCCTGGCTTTCAAACCATGTGACATCACACATATATAATGTGCTTAAAAAGTTTTCGCAGCTTTGGCGCAAAAACAGGCATTTTGTCTTCGTAAGTTCGCCGCAAAATTTATTTTTAAAACCGGTTACAAGTGTACCAGCTGAAGTAATACGGGTCAAACTTGTTTGATTATTTCGCTTCAATAGCACTTTAATGAAAAATAATAGATAGAATATATCAAAACGCGTAAATTCGCTAATATTACCGACTATGAAACAATGTCTATTGTTCTATTCTATAAAAGAAGTCCGGCAGTTTAATATCGTCATTTCCTGAGTTCTTGTTTTTTGTGGAATAGCACGCGTCTAAAAATAATCGTTTATTAAAATTCGATTCTTATGTAACAATGGTGCCGTTTTTAGAATCCATGACATTATGACCCATGTTGTTTACATGTCACGAGTTTTGGGTTTGACCCTCGGTTCTTCGCCGCATCTCTATCTTCTACCTTTCTTTTTTTGAAAGTTCTTTTGTGTAAAATGATAAATTGTTAATATAGTTTATCAAAGGTAAAAATGTTAAAAGGTTTTTGATTTAAATGCTTTCGTTCAACTTGATCATTTTTAAATTTCTTAATAACATTGTTTATAGCGATTCCAACCTATCTATGCCATTTAGTAACACCTACAAATTTTACCCGCTTGACATCCCAAGAAGCCTTTCGTACTTGAAAGCACTCACCTAGATTAAACGCTTTCCCATTTACAGCCAAGAAGCTGACGCAACCTTTAAAACCTTTCGTAAACCCAGCAAGCCTTGCTACGGTGTTTACTTCTGGCACATCGCCAACAAACAAGTTCTGGTTAAGAGCCAGATCCATGCTTGCCCCCCTGGCAGAACCAGCCACTACGGCTTCGTTGTCAACCTTCAGCGTTCCTTGGATGCCATCACGTGATACCAGTACAGTGTGCCACTCATTTAAGGTTATCTTTCGGACGCTACGGATGATGGCCGGTCCGGAGCCGAGATCGAATCTGAACTCTACAAATCCTTCCTTTAATACCAAAGCCATAAAATGTCCCACGGAACCGTTTCTAATTTGACCGTTGTAAAGAAGAAGGCCACTGGATATTTCGGGGTTAAAGATAATCTCAACTGTGAAGTTACGTGGTTCGTTTGTCAATGTTGCGAA
Organism: Hydrozoanthus sils; assembly: GCA_027575215.2. Classification (NCBI taxonomy): domain Eukaryota; kingdom Metazoa; phylum Cnidaria; class Anthozoa; order Zoantharia; family Hydrozoanthidae; genus Hydrozoanthus; species Hydrozoanthus sils. Next base: position 6,964 of record JAOBRD020315353.1, on the reverse strand, counting down.
TGCCATGAAGGACTCTGGTTTCTGATTGAAGCGAGGAATGGACACTGCAACAGATTGTACGATAAACCATTTAAATAGAATAGTGCAACTGTGCTCTATAAAGCCCCCGGAGGGTCATTACTCGGGCTGGAAGGCGCCGAGTTTTAACTTTTTTAAAGTATCGGCTCTAATCTTTTTATTTTTGTTCGTGTCGAGTTCTTGCACGTATCTAAGGCATGCGCATTGACGGCTATTCTAAAAAGTATGATGGCGGACAAAGCAAATGAATTGATTACAGTTTGTGCAAGCTTATACACGACTATTTCCAGCTTTTATGGCTCAATTTTTTTTCGAAATCATCCTGATGTTTAGTCAGTAAGATACGTTTCGGAGCACCATGTTGTCTTTTCAGACGGGCAAATGATTGCATTCGGTTCTCCCTACTCGTTGGAAAGTAGGTCAGTAGACAATAATTTATTGTTTAAGTTAATGAATAAAAAGTTATTTCATGTCGGGAGTTTCAAACATGCGGCAAGCCCTCCCGAATCAGGCTATATCATAGCCTTGAGTTTGATTTCAGGGTCCTCTGTATGGTGGACTTAATAGAACGGGAGCTTACAAGATGGGCTCGGTGACAGAAACTGAATCAAATTCTTTTGAAATGTTTTTTTAGGTTGTGTTGAGTTTATTTCCCAGTTCCAAAGCAAAGAACTTTTACTGTTAGTAATAAATCTACCGTTTCATGGCTGGCGTTTTGAGATAAAATATTTTGTTAGTGTTTTTATTTTAAATTTATATCGGTTTCCACATTAAACTTATACCTTTAACTTCGAGTTTAGCCGTTGTTTCGGCTGTACCCTCCGTGTTTGTAGCCCGACAAGAATAACTCGCGGCATCATTTCGATTGAAATACGGGATCTTCAGAACACCCTGCTGTATTGTGTGGTTGACAGGAAGCGAACCATTGATACGACTCCATTTCACAACAGGCGTGGGAGAACCGCTGGCAAAACACGTGAACTCCACCGGATCTCCAATCTTCACTCGAGCTCTTGTTGGAGCAATGGTGACCTGCGGAGCAGCTGTTTGCAAAGACAAAAGGATCAAGATTGAACCAAATCAAAACACATTGCGACTCAACTCAAAGTATTCTTTTATGACACAAGGATTCTGCACTGAGGACACTTCACTTGCTTTAAACCCTTCCAGTCGTGTTAAGAAATTCTCGTTAATAGGGCCCAATCTTTTTATCGAACAATTTTAGGATATTTTCTTTCATCTTTAGTGAGCAATTCTTGTTTTCTAAGTACCAATAGTCGTATTCGTATGAGTTATTTAAGGAGAAGTTGTATGTTGATGACTGACTGGTTAAGCATGTACTTGTTTTCAGTAGTGTGCGTCTCGATTCTAGTGGTGTGTTATTTGATTAGCGGTCACAGGCCGGTTTCTTACCTAGAACAAATACTTCCACTTGCGATTGCACAGTCCCCACTCGGTTGGTGGCCTGGCACCTGTAAACACCACCAAACGACAAGCGGGCGTTTTTAATATGCAAATTTCCACCATTGACCACGATACCTGTGGACAGCGGACCCTGCAAACGGCTCCACTGTATAACAGGTTTTGGTATGCCTGAACCGCGACATTCGAGTTTCAGGCTTCCCCCCACGGGTACTGTTTTGACTGTTGATCCTCCAACTATTCTCACGTCGGGAACATCTAAAAATGAATAGGTTGACCTCAGGGAAAATCTTTAGGTTTGTTAAAAGACTACCTTCCAATAACGACATTATTCATTCAATCTTTGCTAAGGCAGTCTGTATTTGTCGAATGAGCAAATCTGGCATCGTTAAACATACGTAAAGATTTGTCTCGGTAAATACTCATAACCTAAATAGAGGAGCCTAACATCAAACACGTATGATGGAGTGGCGAGTTCTTGGAAAATACTTTGTATCTGTTCAAATCCTGTCAACTTCAAATGTAAGAATTCAAATTTGTTATCTTGGAAGACAAGCCATCTAACGAAACATACAGTTTTAAACTACAACAAAACAGAAACGCAAAACTCTAAACAACGAACGCACCTTCGATGGTGATTGAGACGATTTTGCGCTTGAAGCCGGCGGCGTTTGTGGCCGTACACACGTACCGACCTTGGTCTACAGCAGTCATGTCGAATAACATCAACACTCCATTACGCACGCTATGCAGTATGGGTAATTCACCGTTCTCGCGTGTCCACACAATGGTTGGGCTAGGGATTCCAGTTGCATTGCAATGGAAACTACCATTTGAGTGAAGATGTGCAACCATCGAGAGGGGGTGAACTGCTATCTCCGGCTCAACTACAAAGACAAATTAACAAACTCAGTGCTCTATTGGTAAGACCTTTTATTGAAAAGCGTGAGAACCCAGGTTCACTCTTCCTCCCTTAGTTAGGGCTGAAAGTTTGCGCTTCCCTTTGTGCAATATCAAAAGAAAGAACTCGAACATTTATTGAGAAAAGTAGAATTGCCGCCCATTGCCTGGCTGAGTTAACAAAGAAACGCCACTCATTACTAATAATAGCGAAAACACTACTAGCATTGTCAGCTTCATCATCATTAAAACCATGATGTTGAGCAAAACAAATCCTCTCAAAAACCAAGTTAACAAGAAAGGAAGAAGGAAGCACGATTGTTTTTTGCTGAAAAACAATGAAAATTATTACAAAATAATATTATTAATAAGAAAGAAAATAAGAAGAGGCTGTAATACTGAAATAATTTAAAAAGTAATCAAATACTTACTAAACACGGCGACAGTTGCAAAACTCTCGCTAGAACCTGCTCGGTTTTGGGCAAAACATCGATACTTCCCAGAATGCTTGACATTCGCTTTCTTTACAGCTAGACTTGAGCCCTTCGATATGACGTCATTTCCGATGGTGTCATTGACTTTTGTCCAGTTGACTGAGATTGGTGGTGTCGAGATGCAGTCTAAACGGAAGGGCGAGCCACGCTTGACGGAGATCTGGGATGGCTCTATCTCAACCTTTGGTGGCACTGTTAACCAGATAAAAGAAGTCAAAAATATATGTTGCAATTGCTACTGCACCTATTTTCAAATTCAAGGACCTTCTGCCAACCTGAATGCTGTTTTGCAGGACTTTTATCAGCAAAGTCAATGACCTTCTGCAAGATCTAAACCTGAATGCTGTTTTGCAGGACTTTTTCCAGCAAAGTCAACGACCTTCTGCCAGACCTAAACCTGAATGCTTTTTTGCAGAACTTTTTCCAGCATAGTCAACGACCTTCTGCAAGATCTAAACTTGAATGCTGTCTCGCAGGACTTTTTCCAGCAAATTTAACGACCTTCTGGAACACCTAAACCTGAGTACTGTTTTGTAGGACTTTTTCCAAAAAATGCAAGGATCTAAACCCGAACATGACATTTCACGACCTTTTGCAGCAGGTTCAAGGACATTTTACAAGACCTAAATCTGAATGCAGCCTTTTCAGGACCTTTACTAGCGCGCAAGTTCAAGGACCTCCTACGAGACCAGAGTGCTGGCTGACTGCCAACGCAGGTGTAAAAAAAAACTTGTTTGCAAGAACAACTGAGCTTCTTCTTTCGTTTTTGCAAACAATTTCTGACAAATGATATTTTCTGATATTTTACTCATTTAATTTCAGGACCTCGAGACAGGTTTTTCGAGGCTTATATTTTTGTTTCAAAGACAGAAAAAAATAGTACTTGCAATGACAACAAAAACAAGAATGATGACGAATTTAAAAACAACTACATTATAAATTACGTACAACTTACCTACAACAGTCAACTGAACAGTTGCCGAGGCTGAGCCTTCAGTATTTACAGCTGTACAGCGGTAAACACCACTGTCTCTTGATCCTAAGTTTGTAATGATCAGCATACCACCAACCACCTGAGCTGAAGATGGCAAGGCTGAGTCTGGCCTATCCCAGGCTACGTAAGGGGAGGGAATTCCCGTAGCGTTACAAGTAAACTCAGCGTCTCTTCCGGCAATTGCGGTACGCTTAGTGGGGCTGGCTTCAACTTGTGGAGGCTTGTTAACAATGCTTACTGCAATTCAGTGAAAGCAAACAGTCTTAACTAATGCAACATTATTTGGTTCACTTTCTTACTTCGGTCATTCAATGTAAACTTCTCAATCATTTGTTTGTATGATGTCTTACAGGCCTGTAGTCAGGGGGGAAGGGGTGCAAAAGCAGGCAGCGAATGTCCACTTTTTTGTCCACCAACTGATTGTAAATGCAACTTCATCCTCTCTGTTATTGTAAATTGATTTTGAAGTTCAATAGTCTGAATAATTTCAAGATTTTTAAGGTTGATTCAGTCTCAGACAACCAAGTTTCCCAAACATCCTTTCGGACCCACTCGTTTGGCATGTCATTTCGTTCGATTGCACCCTCCCGCAAAAAATCCTGGCTTCGGGCTTGCCTTATAGAGGCTTAAGTTGTTAATACAGTTTATCTTTAAAAGCGTTACAATACCAGACCCCCTTTCCCCGCGCATCTTAAACTACAGGGCACTAAAAACGACTAACTGCAAGGTGAATGTACCTGCTAAGGAAATGCTCTCTTCAGCAACTCCGACAATGTTTGAAGCTACACACGTGTAGATTCCTTGATGTTCAAATGTAACTTGCTCTATAACAAGCCTTACTCGACCGGGAGCGACCTCAACAAACTGGAGCTTGGAGCGAGAACCTGAACGAGAAAAGGTCTTCGTAGGTAGAACCCACCGGGCTGAAGGCGATGGGTCACCGGTAGCTGCACAATCGAATGTAACTTGACTTCCCACAGGCGCCGAATAGGGATTTGATGGAGACACGGTCACTTTCGGCTCACCTTAAAAGGTATTATTTAGAGCATCAGTGGCAAAAGGTGTTTTGGAGCTCAATTTTCTAAGGAACATCTGTGGAAATCTAAACTGCACAGAAAAGTCGGTAGACAATAGTAATAGCAGGAGAGTAAAGATCAAGTAGTTGTAATTTTATGATAACAACAGTGGAAGCAAAATCTGTAGAAGCAATAACTTAAGCGAGCAAACTCAATGCAGACATAAATGTAATTCAAAGTAACTAAATACCAAGAACTATCAGTTGTGCTATGGCAGTCACGGTCCCGAGGACGTTGCTTGCTTTGCAGACGTACTGTCCTTCATGCTGTCCAGAAACAGGTGAGATCATTAGAACTCCATCTTCTTTCTTTAAAGTTGTATTTGAGCTATCAAGTGTGGTGTTGACCGCTGTCCATTCTACTGACGGCTTAGGTACTCCATCTCTTACAACACAACGGAATATCACCGTCTCACCTCCAGTTACTGTCATTCTAGAGGCAGGCATTATCTCGATATTTGGCATCACGTGCTCTACAGAACAGAAGATTTAGAGGTCATTAAGCAACAACCTGTTTTATATTTATTCCTCTTACTGAATGTAAAACCATTAATTCAAAACCCTAATAAGAAACATACGGGACAAGATTTAGAAGTCATTTAGTGATAACGGTATGCAAAACCAAGGGCCTTTTACAAAAAACCTTCCATCGTGCATTCTCTTTGCGGTCAACTACTATTCCTTGTTACCAAATAAAGATCGGCCCTGTCACAATTATCATTAATATTATTGTCAAAATCAGTGACGATGTCGTCATTTTCATTACAATTATTGTTACTGTTTCATCGTAAAAAGGTAAAAAAGGTAAAGTTGTGCATTTCTATAGTGCCCTTTCCGTGTACATGCTCAAAGGCGCTTTACAATGATCAGTTTACCCCCAGCGGACCGGAAGCATATATAGGCGCAATAGGCAGCCACTTCAAAGCGATCCATGTATGCTGATACTCATTTTACCGACCCCGGACGGAGGAAAAGCTGAGTTGCCTTTAGCGAGAAAGAAGGTCACCCAAACATTCAACCCTCGACAAGGCCGGGAATCAAACCGGGGACCTCAGAATTGGGTGGCAGAGATCTTATCACTGCGCCAACCCCTCGTAGTTGCCATTGTCATCACATTGCCTTTTTCATAGTTATGGATGAGGCTACTCCTTCCACATTCCCTTTCTTATAATTTTTATCTATCTAAATTTTCCAGTGACAGAGTGATCGAGTTATCAGCATGTGTAACCCTGGAATCGTGAAACCAAATACTGGACCAATTTGTTGTGTCCTGAAGTAGGTTTCCTCACTTAATATGTGTCACTTGATTTAGCTGCATGAATGAGTACCAGTTTCTGGGAGGGGAGGGGGGGTGGTTGGAGAGAGATAATTGATGATGGATAAGTTTTCTGTACAAGGGCTAACAAAGACTTTGATCCGCTTATCATTAAGGAAACCGGACGAAGTAGCACTCTAACAGGCCAAACAGGAAACAAAAAGCTTTAAACGGACTCCAAAAGATTCCAGTAACAAGTTATATTTACCCTTAACGCTAATTACTGCAGTTGCTTGTTCCACGCCTTTCTTGTTCTCCGCAATGCACACATACACTCCATCGTCGGCTGTGGTGACGTTTGCTATCGTCAATAAGTTGCCTTCGATTATGTGATTATCTTTAAGGACACCGCCCACTCGGTTCCATTCTACCGTTGGTTCAGGCCTCCCGGTCACTTTACAAATCAATTGAGTCGTTCGACTTTCTTCTATTGTCTGCTTATTGGGTATAACAACAGCAGTGGGGGCGAAAGACAAGTCTGGCAACAATTAGAGCAAACCAGGAATAAGTAAATTGTTCTTCATTCTCATGTTATTAGTTCTTCTTATTGTAGACGAGGATCTACTTACATGACTATTTAAGAAATGAAACACAGCTACCGTGTTTGCACAGGGTAATGCAAACCGAAGTGCGTTTGGGAGAAATCGAGAGCAGATCAGTGCAAACACAAGACCGAAGGTCGAGTGTTTGTACCTGCTCGAGATTTCTCACAAACCCACCGAGGTTTGCATTAGCCTGTGCAAACA
>JAOBRD020315248.1:0-21645 GCA_027575215.2 Hydrozoanthus sils | reverse complement strand
AAAGCCATACTGGGCCAGTTGTAATAGACGCGCTTTATTCAGCCGTATCGTGACACAAAATGCTGCCAGAGGACACTTTTTTCCAGTCAACCTCAGCCATACCGTTGTTTAATTCTGCAGTGTGCCCCCCCCCCCCCTCAAATACTTTTTTGCTTCCGCCACCGATGGGATCAGCACTTGATGTTAAACAGGTTGAAAGAAGTTGTGCATTTTGACACAAGCAAATGGATGAATAGTTGGGAATAAATGCGTTAGCGGAAATCCGTGTGATGGAATTGCGTTTGTAGGCCCGCTAAGATAGAATTTTCGGTTGGGCTTTTAAGAACAATTCGTTTGAAATAGTTCTGTTGCTTTAAACTTATTTATACATTTTTCATTGACAACTGATTTATATTTTGCGCAGGTTCTACATCGATACAACAACAAAGCGATCAGCATACCGTGTATAAAGATAGCAAACATGACAATACTACTTACAATTAAAGATAAGGCGAGCTGAAGTCTCTAATGTGATAATTCGTTTATTGCATTAAAACAAAATGGCCGACTCCTCACGAGCCTGTGGCCAGCGGTACGATCAATAACAAATGACCTAATGCGGTCAGCGGTAGATGTTCAGTCTGATTTTATGGAACCGGCTAGCCCGGTTGAGCGGGTTGAAAACACAGGCTTAGTTCGGTATTACATGAAACGAGCCGGGCCGGGCGGGAGTCTCGTATTTGTTTACAAAATGGCGGAATTGCGAAAATTTCGTCAGGCGCTCATTGCTTTGTCAAAGCGAGGCCGGTCCAGCCCGATTGTGCAATTGTATGAAAAAATATAAGCCTGGTTTGCCGGGATCCCGGGCGGTTGTTACCGAGATCTCGGCAAATTGGGCTGAAAATTTTCCATATAATCACGAGTCTGTTTTTTACGGAGTCAACACTGATAGCCGAGATCTCGGTAGAAAAACTCGGCCCGCTCAACCGGGCTAGCCCGTTCCAGATAGTCGGGGCCTGAGCCACTAGTCAAGGGACGAAGCTCCGAGGACACTGATAAAGTTTTCAAAACAATCTGCCAAAGACACTAAAGATTTATAATTTTTTGAGCCTTCAACAAAAAAAACAGTGAATTCGAAGATAAGTATTTTCTTAAGTCACTTTGGAAACCAGGCTATTTCTTCGGCACAGTGGTATCTATAAAGCATTTTTATTCTTGCATGAATGTGAAAAAGTTCAAACTTACAACATAAAAAACGTTGTGTTTAATAAAATTGTATCGTGGATACCGAATCAGAACAATTAAATGTGATGTATCCTTCGAGGTCGCAAAAAATTATTTGGTAGGTTATAAATCAAGATATATGAATATAAATATAGGTATAAAAACATAGATACAAGTAGATTTTATTTTGGTCATTAAATTTTTCTGCGTTTAATATAAAATGCTATTTACAGTTTTGCGTTTTGATTATTCATGCGTACCCACAAAATTGACACGAAAAATCATGTTTTATGTGGCACCATTGATCCTTTGAGCCATTTGTTGCTTTTTCAGTAAGAAGTAATCAACTCACTTTTAACTTTTTAAAACTGCTTAAACAGATTATCTATTAATGACACATAACTGGGCTTAGTGTAAGTACAGGAACTGATTACGGGCATATTAAGGTGACTGCGAAGTGTTAATAAATGGGGTTTAAGTTGCAAGGATGTTAATTATAGGATCAATAGTTAAACGAACTGGATTTATGCGCTTGGTAGAGGTAATGTGATGGTGCAGCCATTATTCTGCTGGGTAGGGCCAGGACAGCTGTAATAAGTTAGGTGTTGGTGCAGCCATTATTCTGTTGGATAGGGCCGGTACAGCTGTAATAAGTAGAGTATTGGTGCAGGCATTTATACTGTGTGTTTGGTTGCAGGGTTAACGCTGATATTGTTTTTAAAAGTGGCAGCAATGTTGATCTGTGAAGCTGAGGGTTGCGAGTCTCGGGTTCTTGAGGTTCAGTTATCAACTGCAGTAGCCGCTTGTGAGCAGAAAAATCGTTCTCCGAAAAAGGACATTCCAGGACATAGACAGCACAACCCCATCGATATGGGACCCTAAAAAATAGTTAGCGTTTATGTTAAGTCAAGTCACTTAAGCTATTTTTTGAGTTTAGTTAATTTAGTGATTACGTAGCTTGAATAGCCGAAACTTCTTTGTGCCGGTTTTATAAATTGGAATATAATGTTTGGTATTGTCTGGGCATGGTGGCGCTAATGGTAGTTGTTATGAAGCCCCCTCCTAGTTTCTTGTCCCAGTTCAATATAACTACTAATTGATGCTGTTAACGAAACATGTTTCTGATTCAACGATCTCAAAGGTGGAATTAATTTATTTCTCATTGTAAATTTCTTGTCTTGCTCTTTCCTTTTCCTGACCGCCGTGCTCTTTGCAGTGATACTCAATAGATGAAATGTTGTGTTAGAGTAAAAGAAAATACCCAAAGTTTGCAATGTGAATTTAAAAACCAACTGTGAAATTCTTTGGGTTTGAGTTACTTACTTCATCATCCAGTAACAGACGAGGCCTCTTTTTGTAGGATAAGCTCTCCCTGCTTGCTTCTGTTGCAGTCATTTTATCGTCTGGAGACTGGGGAGATGCACTGCGTGACTTCCCATCCCCCTCCCCCCTAAACAACATATTTTCGCTAATGTTCCATTCGTTCATTGAAAACTCGTCCAATTGTTCCTCAGCCCATTCCTCTAAATCATCCGTAGAAGTGCCAGTAGAAGTTTTGGATCCCTTCGATACTAAAACTTTAGATTCTCTGAAGTCGTGAGTAAGCTGACACTGAGTTTCTACCGTCCTGAAGTGTGGTTCACTCGATCCCTTCATGTCGTTCAAAAACGAATAACTGCACTGAGTTTCCACATCTGCAACGGCTGGTGCTCCTTCGATAATTCGCTTTTCATTTTCAATCAAGTGCTGTAATTTTCGTTTAGTGTACAATTTAGCCTCGTAGTACATTCTCCCGTTATGAACTTTTACATCTTTCCTCAGAGTTTCAAGTTCATTCTTGAGTCGTGTTTTTTGTTCGATGACTCTCTTTTGTAGTGGGCGTTTCTGAGGAGTTTGCTGCTCGTCAGAGAGGCTCGTCTCAAATAGTTTGTCACAATACGTCCTTGACAGTCCAAGACCGGCGCTCCTTTTTTCAATTGACTCTGTAAGGGAATACAGTTAGAAAAGCATTGTCACTTTATAATTAAACGTTTTCGCACTTCACTGGAGTACTTTTCTAGTTGTCTACACTAATTGGCGTTTTAACAACCATCTATAACCTTTGCTAAAACGTGGATTTTATCAACTTCAGCATTAAAAAGCTGATATAGATAACAGCCACGTTCAGCATACTTTAGGATTGTAATAAGGGGAAGGTTGTAATAAGGGGAAGGTTATAATGAGGGGAGGGTTATAGTATGGGGAGGGTTATATTAAGGGAAAGGTTATAATAAGAGGGAATTATAATAAGGGGAGGGTTATAATGAGGGGAGGGCTTTAATAAGGGGGGTTATAATAAGGGGAGGGTTATAATGAGGGGAGGGTTATAATGAGGGGAGAGTTATAATAAGGGGAGGGTTATAATGAGGGAAGAGTTATAATAAAGGGAGGGTTATAATTTTATTTTATTTACCTTGTCGCAAAGCGACTGGGTAACCGCAGCAGTGTGTAGCCATTTTACTGCGGGTCCTAGTGGTTATAAAAAGGCGGGCCCTAATGGTTATAATAAGGGGAGGGTTAAAATGAGGGGAGAGTTATAATGAGGGGAGGGTTATGATAAGGGGAGAGTTATAATGAGGGGAGAGTTATAATGAGGGGAGGGTTATAATGAGGGAAGGGTTATAATAAGGGGAGAGTTATAATCAGGGGAGGGTTATAATCAGGGGAGGGTAATAAGAAGGGGAAGGTTATAATGAGGGGAGGCTAATAATGAGGGAAGGGTTATATTGAGGGGAGGGTTATAATAAGGGGAGGATTATAATGAGGGAGGGTTATAATAAGGGGAGGGTTATAATAAGGGGAGAGTTATAATGAGGGGAGGGTTATAAGAAGGGGAAGGTTATAATGAGAGGAGGGTTATAATGAGGGGAGCGTTATAATGAGGGGAGGGTTCTAATAAGGGGAGGGTTATAATAAGGGGAGAGTTATAATTAGGGGAAGGTTATAAGAAGGGGAAGGTTATAATGAGGGGAGGGCTATAATGAGGGGAGGGTTATAATGAGGGGAGGGTTATAAGAAGGGGAGGGTTATAAGAAGGGGAAGGTTATAATGAGGGGAGAGTTATAATGAGGGGAGGGTTACAAGAAGGGGAAGGTTATAATAAGGGGAGGGTTATAATGAGGGGAGGGTTATAAAGAGGGGAGGGTTATAAAGAGGGGTTATAATAAGGGGAGGGTTATAATAAGGGAAGGGTTATAATGAAGGGAGGGTTATAATGAGGGGAGGGTTATAATAAGAGGAGGGTTATAATAAGGGGAAGATATTTGTCAACCGTAATGAATTCTTCGTGAAGCGTACATTCAGCTTCACCGATTCCAAGTAAAATGAAGAGACCGACACACCAAAGGATCAAAGGCACATTACCAGCTCCTACACACAGTTTGATTCTAATATTCAATCACTGCTTACCGAGCAGATGATCAAGAGACTGACAAGCTGGTGTCTGAAGTTCCTTGGCAATCAAATGTCTTAGAACCTTTATCTCGTCCTGGTATTTACGAATAAGGCTGTCTTTAGGATCCTCGTTAATTCTTGGCTTGTTCTTGATGTTCTTTGCACGCTTGGCATATCGCAGTGTACTCAGAGTTTCCTCGTAATTGTTCAGCCCTGGGCTGATACATGCAATCATTAAAGTTCTAGAGTTTCCCCCTAACGAGTCTTGCAGCAAACGAGTGAGTTTTGAGTCTCTGTATGGAATGTGCTTAGACTTGCCGTCTACGAGCGAAGAAATAACATTACCCAACACAGAAAGAGATAAGTTTATCTTGGTGGCTTCGCGGAGACGCTCGCCCGTAGCTCCAGATTTGCGTTGCCTTTCGCTTCCGGCCAAATCCACCAAATTAAGTTTTCCTCTTCGGTAAAATTCCTCACTTTCATTTTGTATGCACACTTCCAGATCGACGATAAAGATGCTGTGCGACCTCGACGAGTCGGCATTTAGCAATGTTGCACCCACGGAGCGATGTTTGCTGCCACTTTCGATGATCTTCTCCATGTCATCGTAAGAATCAACGGTTATGCTCGACAGCCCTTTAACATACATCCCTTTGTCCGGATGCTCTTTTATGTCCAGCTTGCACCGACTTTCTTTTACTAACAAGTCTCGGATTTCTTCGTTGTAGATTTCGAGATAGGACACATGAAGAAGATATTTGTTGTTGCTATGACGATTTTGGCTTTGAACACCCTTAAGAATGTGCTGACAGCACCTCGGTATGATTCCTCTCTTGCTGAGTGGCTTTTCTAGTCCCTCCATCGTGAAGGTTTTCCCGCATGTAGTTTGCCCATAAGCAAAGACAGTTCCGTTGTAACCCTGAACCACACTCTCTACAATAGGGTGTACAATGTCCGTATAAATTTTGTCCGTGCTGCAATGCGGACTGTAAACACCATCAAATGTGTAGAGCTTGCCGGATTTCTCATTTTCACTGCTCTTGCGGAGACAGCACTGACGATGTGTTGTGTCAACTGTTACAACGATCTCAGTGTTAGCTTCGATCTCTTGACTGTTCAGCGGTCTGCAGCGAGCTATAACTTTGATGGCTTCACACATATTCCACAGCACCTTCGGCTGTCAGTCGCCACTTTTGACTCATTTATTGTCTCCGGTTGTTAGGCCTGCAGTGTAAAATAAGCCAGTTTAATAGATTGTAGTTCTTTTTATATATGAACACACGTGCAATATTAAAGTCGGTTTATTTTTAGTCAACCTTCCGGTTAAATGGTTTTGGTAGCCATTAATCACTTGGCTTTTTTAATTGGTTGTTAATGTCTAAGCAACAGAAGTTATATATAGGTGAAACGAGTGAGAAAGAGTAAATAAAAAGTCTTATCGCACTCGTCTGAGTGTTAATGTTTGGACGTGCGATTAGCCGAACAGCTAGGGTTTAATTTTTGCTCTGAATGAACCTATATGATTGTTAAACACAGCAGAAAAAAGAGTACATAGAGTACATAGAGGGTTTTAACGACTGTCAACGTGAGAGTGGTCTTTTAATGAGATGTTTCACAGAATACTGACACCTCATGAAAATGCGACAGCAAATTAAAAATCAGTTAAATACAGAGTTAAACAATTTAACGTTATCTCATGGTCAACCGAGGTTGTATAGCAAGGATTCGGCAGTACAGTGCAGCCAGACCAAGCCAAACAGCGTGAACCGTAAACAAGACGGCCTAAGCTCAAAACCCTAGCGCAAAGACCACGGAAACCGGACGTGCTGCATCGGTCTAATGAGCCATTAGCTCGAAAAAGAGCTTATCTGTAAAGGCTGGCAGTAATGTAGTGTGGAGAATTAGTTTTTCTTGTATATCAATTGGTGTTTCTTTCAACATAACACCTTATTTAGGTCCTGTCACTTTTGGCTTTATTGTTAAAACAAATACACAATTTGCCGGCACGTCCGTCATTGCTAAATTATTAACTTGTTTATAACAAACATTGCAATTACGTCTGCTAATTATTCTCCCACCCACATTATATCGTTAGCAGTAGAACCAAACTTTAGTTTTCCATTTTTGGTTTACCCAAGCAGTAACCCAATAGAATATTCTAAAACAAACAAGAAAGCGATGATTGTGTTTTATCAGTCAGGCTCTCTGGAAGCCCTGTCGAGACTACAGCAAATATTTAGTTTGCTTAGCTCGCATGTAGAGCTCTGTTTTTATTTCAGGCGTGAATCCTTGACGGTAAACAAACGGTTTACTATTACTTTGATAGATAATCGGCTAAACAAATTGCCAGTAAGAAAGCTTATATTCAAACTCTATTAAGACAATTCGTCTTGCAAAACCGCCGCTTCAACCAAAAACTTTGGGATTTTTCACTATTCAATTAGGTTTCATCTAAAATGGTTTTCTTATATTTTTGAAACCAGTGTTTTCCGAACTTCCTCATGACCTGCTCTACTCGGCAACAATGCATTGACAAAGGACTTTTTATCTTGCTATAGGCTACAAAGTCAATCCGCTCCTCTACAAAGTTGTTCCTGTGAGTCGTTTTCGCCGGAGGGTACATGTCATTAATGACAATCAATTCAAAACAACTTTCTTAACTTTTCAAAACAATTCAAAGAGCTTGCTTCAATTTTTGTTCTGCAATGAATCAAAAACTGTTTTTCTCGAAATTTGATGAATTTTCATAACCCAGGCTAGGATTGCCAGAAAAGCGTTTGATTAATATCGCTTCAAAAAGAAATGGCCGTAAATGCGGGCAAGCAGATTATCAAGGAGCACCAGCGATCGCTTAATGCTTGTCAGATTTTCTGCGGGTACCAGAACTCAAATGTGCAACAGTTGTGGAGGGACGACTTTCGTGGTACAGTCTGCTAGTTAAAATTTGGAAGATTTTTTTCTGACAACTGCAAATCACAGCGAATCTTGTGATAGTGTTTAGCTCTCTGGCAAACTTTGAAGAAATACATTTTCGTAAAATGTAGCAAATTTTGGTGGTCTATATCGCTGCTTATAGTTTCAGTCCCACAGTCCTGAATGAATACACAAAGTCCTGTTTTCGTATTTGACGACTCTATCTTTTTTTCCGATCCAAGTCGGTATTTCAAGTGCAACACAAAACTGATAATGTTGCTCTCTGGAACAAAAATACGAGAATAAAAACTTCAAATTATCGGTCAGCCGGACAACAGCATGCTAGATAAACGTAACTAGGAAGTTGAGGGTGTGAATACCCGATACAGTTGTGCATGAACACACGAATAAACTAGTAGTAGACTGGCAAATTTGCTTGTGTAGAAACTAGACCAAAAAAATTCATTCAAAGTATCTAGATTTTGACGCAAGCGATCAATACCATATAATTAGAGCGCTGGCATTTTTACGAGACTCATACGTACATGGCTGAGGTGGTTGATTAACGGGTCAACACGATGATAATGGAAATAACTAGATTGTGCCGGGGAGAAAATCTTCGATGGGCATAGTAGCTGCCTGTCCAGGAAACTGTACCATCTCGATCTAGTTTGAAATAAAACGAATATGTGGAGCCTCCGTATGAACCGTTTGGGGCCAGTTGGCGAAAATTGTATTTTTATGTTTTCTTAGGGAAGGCTTTGACTGCTAGCTGATGGTGGTAACAAGAGCCGTCTCACAGTAAACTAAAGCGAACCGTTGATGAAAGCAAGCGATTGAAGCCGTCTTGTGTAATCTAATGACAGACTTATTATGTAATTTTGATTGGCGTTAAAACTTCAATTAATTTAGTAAGTCTTAGTATTGAAAACTGATTGAAGTGATCAAGGTTCAACTTGCTGTTTTGTGATTCCATCTAATAGTAATACTGATCCTGTATTTAGCGCACTCAGCCCGCGTAGTAATTTTAGGTCAAAGGTTTTGACAATATAGCTACCTTTGTGATCGCTAAGTAAATGTTTATAGAATAAAGTAGGAAAGTACAAATTTGAAATGAACTGACAATTAATTAATAGGAATCAAGTTATCGAAAATGTTATGTTTTGACTGCAAGTTTTCTGTTACAAACAAATTTGGGTCTGGCGCGGTATTGATCAACCTGGCAACCACAGTATCATAACCAAATTTATGATTTCGTATTGCATTTTCTCCGTGGTTAGTTAAAGCTATACCTTAAACAAAGAAACCACGGATTAATTTCAGATTATTTTTTAAACTTCTCACCTTATCGTTGTGTTTTGAGTAATTGTTCATAGAAGAAAACGGCGAAAGTTACTTGGAGTTCTTTCATTCTTTTTGGGTCTCAGCAAGGTTCAATCGTTAACTCCATGGTTCCTTTATCTTACAATTCACGACTCCTCGACTGCCTTCCTTTTGCTCTCTAGGACAGGCAAGTTTACGTTGAATTCGAAATAAGATAGGATAAACAACGTGGATTAACGGCAGAATTCAAGTGCTACGGATGAGTGTTTTGAAATGAAAGATTTACAACCTACACGGTTGGTTGAATGCTGCATTCCGGGACATTTGTGAAGTGGCGGCAAAGCTTTACAAAGCAACGTGTTTGACTATGTTTTGTAAACATGAAGTATTTTGATCTTACTGAGCTGACTAAACACACCTGGTTTCTGGTAACATTTATCTTATGATATGCTTTAATGATTTGTTGTGACTTTTTGTGACTTTTTTTTCAAAATAAATTAAGGGCAGTGTTGTTTCTTCAGGCGAGCTATCTGTTAAGACTTACAGAAACAACTTTTGGTTACTATAGGTTTTTTAGGTTTAACAGTAGCCTTGAAGAACGAAGAAATTAAACCCTCAATTTTAAACTAAACTAGCCAGCAGTAAAGGAAGGTGTAGCGATATTCTTTCTACGCTTGAGAAGTCCGGCTCACTGAGCTTACATTCAAACTGTTGGAGTGTGGCGAAACGACGCCATGATATCATATATCTGTACACAGCAATGCTGTAATGACTGAACGCTTTGCGAGTTTCAATGTTTTTTGCATTCCTTGGCAATGAAGTATTTGTTTGAATGGTCACGTGGTTTGAATTTTGCCTTAAACAGTTTCTGTGTTCTCTAATGAATGAACTCGCTCCTGCAGAGTTAAATTAACACAATAAACCTGCAACTGGGTGTTAAGGAGGAATAAAGAAGATCTACCTTCACACGGCAGTTTTGGTTTTTTTTTGCCTTACTGGTTCTGCTTAGGCCGGCAACCACAACAAACGTATGAAAACAACCAATATATTATAACTACTGAACTAACTAGTGAAGTTGCTTCATAACACATTTTTAGCCTTAGCTGAAACTTTTGATCAACGGCTAAAGCCAAAGATAAAGAAAATGTTGTCATTGTACCAATTCACGGACTTGTGAACATTTCTACAAAAAGTTAGCTCAAAATACATCCATCCTCAAGCTCACCTAGGTAAGCCAGAAACAAGCCACTTGCTGTGTTTTCATGCTTTTCTCTAATGATTTTGTTCTTCAGATCTAAGATGTTGAAAGGGAACTGCATGAGATATCAGGAACATGTCCAACTACTATTAACTCGACAGCAGTTAAGATTAACTCAAAACAGGGCAACAGTTGCTATGGTTACCTTACCGCCCCCACTCTCTTTAGCCACAAAGTCATGATTAGTGTTGGTTAGGTAAAATTGTCAACTCTTTGCTACTGGTGTTTATGCTACATTAACCGTTGATAGAAGGTTTTGCAAGCTATTGCCCTTGGGTCTCTTCGTAATGTAGACCAAAGTTAAGATATCCCTTGACTACGCTCTTATAACATGACAGAATATGTGCGTCGCTAGCTCTTGGCATGGGATGGATCTAATGCATGATGTGTGAGGGAGCAACCTCCACTTATGCAGCCAGCAATGCAGAAATCTTCATGCATCCTCCCATCTTACTTGATAGAATTTTCCTTGACAAGGCTGGTCTCTTATCTCCTGTTCTCTCTCCCACCTGTTTGTGCTTTAATCTTCTGCTTTTCGTCGTTGTAAACGGCTAGGTTTGGAAAACTGAATTCGAAACGCCTATCTCTGCCGCTTCAGTTTCGAAGGATCTTCTTCCTTTCTGGACACAACTCTCTCCAATCATGGAGATGGTGTGGTCTCTGTTCGAGAAGAGCTTGACAGCAGCCTTCACTTTGGTGAGCTTGTACTCAGATCAATCTCCAGCCTCTCCCTCCAGATACCCTGAGTAGACGCTGATGGATGCCTTCCACCGTTTTCTTTAATCACTCGCCTATCTTGTTTCTTTGATCATCTAGTTCTTTCTTATTTCTTTGTCGAATTGTTGTAGCTCCGACAGTGGCCATGTTTGTGTCCACATGGCATATGCCAAGACTGGTAAGGCGTACTGATTGGAGGCCTGCACTCTGTTATGGCCCGAGAAAGGACTGGGCAAGATCATGGATAGTCTTTGCAAGTATACTTTAGAGGCCCTCGTCAATACAAGCTAGCAAACTCTTCCTCTTGCTTAGCGTTCTCGAACACTCCTACAAACTTGTAGTTCTCTCCTTGTTTCCTTTGTGACCTGGGTGTCCCTGGGCGTTCCCTTCAGTTGTATCAATTATTGTTCCGCGTTTGACATGAGATTCGGAGTACTTCATTTCGTTTCATACTAAACCAACATCTTCCATTGCAATTTTGGTTGCCTTCATTACCATTTCTAGCTTAACCTTTGAGGCTGAGTAAATTTTAAGGTCATCGATGTAGAGTAGATGTGTGATTTTTCCTATGACTGGCTTAGAGAACTGTACCCCTCTGTGGTTTTCAACATCCACGCTATTGGATTGATGTAAAGCGTGAAAAACTTTGGGCAGAAGGTGTCGCCTTGGGGTAGTCCTTTCTTGAAGTGGATGATGTCGGAGGTCTCTCATTCTTCCTTTGTCATTGCTGTAATTCGCGTGTTCCAGCACTTACATAACTTGCCTACCGCTTCACACGTCCACGTTGAGAATATATGGAGTTTCGTTATCTCTATCAATTACTCGTGGCTGAAAGAATCAAATGTCTAAAGCTTTCTTACATTTATCCAGGCCATGCTGATCTTCTTCTTTCTATGCTGGCTGTCTGGGCACACCATCTTATCTATAAGTAAGTTATCCGAAGCCCCGCTGCCTTTCTATGCTCCCCCTCTAATAGTCCGTGTTTGTCCAGATGGGAAATCTTAGGCATCAATAAACATGTCGTAAACCACTTGCACTTGGTGTAGAGACAAGTAATTGGTCTTTTGTTTTCACTGAAAAAGAAACCTGGTTTTGGACTCGATCACACCGGCGAACCACTCTGGATAATCCCTTTGTGAATCCGACCCTGGTACACTCCAATTCCGTTTTTCCACACTTGCTCAACTCGAAACCGTCCTCTGGGATAGCGAATTTCTCTATCTTTTCCTTCCCACATTTCAGCCAGCCTGGGTAGGGATTTGTTTCCTTTCTTGCCACAGAGCCTTCCTACTTGCATCATTGATTTTCTTAAACGAGCGGGTGTTTTGGTTTTCCCTTGGTCTCCCACGGACTTTATATTTTGGTTTGGTGTTATCAGGTTCTTCTTTTATCGTTTCCATAAAATTTGTATAGACGCTTGTCGGGTCTGCTTGTATTTGACCGTTCAGTAACCTCGACTCTTGCTTTTGCTTCTGGTAGAAAACTCTTTTTTCCTTCCTGAGATCGGACTTTTCTTTTCTACAAATTCGAGTTTTCCGCGTTCTTTCTCTAGAAACTGCCTGTTTTTCTTAATTATTTCTAGTTCTGCAGCTGCTATTAAATTTCTTCTCTTGCTTCCTTTGCTTTCAACATAAATACGTCTTCATGCTTCTGGCTGGGTGTTTTTCTACTTGACAATTCCTTTGTTCCGCTTGTTCCAACCTTTAAAAAACAAAAAGGCGTACGACCAGCCGAGTAAAGAATATAATTGACTAGCAATAAATACCCAAAGGGATTGATTGTTGGGTCTAAGGAAAGTTCCGCTTTACACCTCAGAAGCTCACTAACAACTGCGTTATTGGTATCAGCAGGGGTAACTTTTGTTTAACCCTGGTATCAACGTTGCGCGTGCTTAAATCTCCAGGCATCGGCACCACTGGTTCAAGCGCCTCGTGTTCCGTGCCTGTTGTCTACTTATAGCACTTAGGTCGTCCGACATGATGATAAAACCAACTGAACGTTTTATACAATCTAAAAGGCCGCTTAAAGACGCTTCTGTACCTTATATAAACGTAAGGTGCAAAGCAAGTATCATTCTGTTCTAAACCACACACGACAACAAAACAACTGTTTGCTGGTGTAATCGTGCCTTGGTACCGACCGTCACCGCTTTGTTCACGTTCAAATCGTGTACAAGTACTAGCAAAATAGTGTACCGCGGGGATACGAAAAACTCCTGAAAAAAAACCTGCTTGGGAAAAAATCGTGAGAAACGTATACTCCAGCCAAGGCAAAATGCCTTCAATGCGATGCACCCATTCCCTGGAGTTGGAATTTACAAAATGTAATCACCATCCCTGTGATACATACACACGGGAGTATAAAATGCAGTTACAGAAATAAAGCAACCGTTTTTGTTGCACACAATCAACACACTTGCTTTACAACCCATTCCTTAGTACACAATTAAGATAAATCCTTTGTTAAACACGTTATGTTATTCCAAAATTAGGAACATTCATACATCTCAGATAAAAACACAAGTCAAGATTTGGGTGAAACGCAACAAACTAAGGTGATAAACCAACAGTTGTTATAATAACGAAAATCAAATGCAAAAGTTGGACAAAACCGCGAACTGGGTTTCGTAAGACGGTAATGGTCGAGACTGAACTTTACACAAATACTAAACGCTATATACTGACTGATTACCATAGATATAACCAAAATTCTTGAGATACCATGCAGAGAAATCGAATCGCATGAGACTTATTTAAAGCGATAGACAATAACAAACAGAAAGCAATTCTCTTCTAATGCTCCGCAAACGCAGAGAATTATGAACTCAACTCCTGTATGGTAGCACCCTAGCTATTTCAAAGAACAGGACTTTCAGGGTTGCATTGTTTCTCTCAAGGTACTTGGGCTGGGCCAGAGCAGAACACCCCGCCAACACGTGTGCGAGAGTCTCAGGAGATTTCCCACACAGCCTGCATGTGACGTCGCCCGTTGTTGTTCCCGTTTTGTGAACTGTGTATACTTTAGTGGACGTGAGTTGCTCGTACAGCTCCATTTCACCAGTGATGATATGATTAGAAGCAAATGTTCAATCTCGCAGGTTAACTCCCTGTCCTGCCATCTAGTCTGCAGGAACCGTCCGTTTCACTTCTCGTTGTTGATCTTCTCTTTCAGTTTTTCCATATCTGCCTTTTTGAGGTATTCTTTTACCTTCGGACCTCTGATCTCCATCCCAGGATCCCTCACAGATTGACACGGTGGTTCGGGATATTCTAGCGACAAGCTCGTGCCAAGTTCCTCAGCAAACTTGTGTGCTTCCTTCCTCAGAGACACGTGTCCCTTCTCTACTGCTCTTTCTTTGAACTCTCGCACTGCTCTCATAGACGGGTCTGTGTTCTGGAATAATTTTATTGCAGCCTTGATCTTAATAAAACTTACATTATTACTACTACTTATATTATCATCATTATTTCTATTATTATTATTATTATTATTATTGTTATTATTATTATCATTATTATTATTAATGTTATCATTATTATTATTAACATTATTATTATTATTATTATCATTAGGGTAATTATTTGCTTAGAATTATACAAAATTACGTTAAAGTATGAACGTTTTCGATATGGAGGTAATCTTCAGGTAAAACTTAGACACAGACTTGCTGCCATGAATATAAATGTTGAAGTTGTTCCCCTTGGGAAACAAAAAAAAATCTTAGAAATCTCATTATTAATGTTCAAATACTATAATTATTAATTACCAGATTCATTTGAGGGACTTTTTATGCTCAATCAAGATATTCACCACCATAATACAAGACAATCTAAACATTCTCATGTAAAATCAAAACGATCCAGCAAGACTTGCTCAGTTTTCAATTTCTCATACTGGCCCAACAACCTGGAACAAGTATAATTTATTTAACATAAAATCAAAAACAACAAATCATTTCGAAATACAAATGAAAAATATTTTAATTCAGTTAAAGGGCGGCACTCGCTAGTAATACTTCTTGATTTCATTCATCATTCAACAAAGAAAACTCATCACTTTAAAATATTACTTGAATAATCTGGTCAACAGCTGAATATATGAATATTTATTAGCTATGATAACATTTACCCTAAGGGGGTCTGCATGTTATAAGCAGTCTATGCTTTCAGTAGACTCCTCAGCGATACATATATTTTCTAGAAAACTTTGTAAAATCATTATATAAATGTACAGTAGTGATAACATAAAGTTGAAGTTGAAGTTGGGAAGAGTTGAGCGATGTAACGTTTTAGTTGTTTATTTAGGGAAGGGTTAGTTCTTTGAATATGTAAAAGTCTCTCGACGATCTTTGTTTGAAAATGTTCATTGCTTATAGTAAACTCCTCCAATAAAACTTTTCATTTCCAATATCAGTTTGCTTTGTAAATATTCGTAATTTCTTTTCAATTTTAAGAGCTTCCTCTTTTGTATTTGTGTTAGTGAATTAGCATATTGTAGTTTTTAGCAACTAGCATATTCCTTTGCAAGGTTATGAAATACAGACATAACAACAAAGAACAAAGAGCTACAACAGTGGTTTCATAACAAGTCTGTATATTAACTGTGTTCGAAGTCAAAGACAAGAGTAACCGCCCGTCCAAAGTGTTTTATCATGGTTTCTGCTCGTGCGGCAAAGAATACCGGTACATCGGAAACACAGAGAAATTCGGAGGTACTAATTGCGGTACACAGTGACGTCAAACAAAAATCTAAACCAACGCGTCACCTACAAAAGAACCCAGGCCACACATTTCATTAGAGGACTTTAATTAAAGCAAAAAAGAAATTTCTCCAGGTCCACTTGTCGTGGTCCACTAGTCCTGTACCTGCCTGGTCCACAAGTCCTGGACCTGGTCAACTAATCCTGGACCAGGTCCACTAGTCTTAGACCTGGTCCTGGTCCACTAGTCCTGGACCTGTCGTGGTCCACTAGCCCTGGACCTGCCTGGTCCACGAGTCCTGGACCTGGTCAACTAATCCTGGACCAAGTCCACTAGTCTTAGACCTGGTCCTGGTCCACTAGTACTGGACCTGTCGTGGTCCACTAGCCCTGGAACTGCCTGGTCCACGAGTCCTGGACCTGGTCAACTAATCCTGGACCAGGTCCACTGGTCTTGGACCTGGTCCTGGTCCTCTAGTCCTGGATCTGTCTGGTCCAGTAGTCCTGGACCTGGTCCTGGTACACTAGTCCTGGTCCGGGTTTACTAGTCCTGCTACTGGTACACTAGTCCTTAAATTTTCTTCCATGCCTTGGTTTTAATCGGCTGTTCCTGCAACGTATATACCGATGCGGCTTTTTCGGGTCGGTGTTGCATTTCAAACTTGTTATTAGTTTACCAGTCCCTTATGATATCCTTAAGCTTTCATCGTGCGACTTTCCAATCCACAAAGGTTTCGTTTAGTTATTATTATCATTGTTATCTTTGTTATTATTATCATTGTTATTTCTATCGTTATTATTAATTTTAATAACTATTGTTAACACTCGTATTATCATTATTATTGTTGAGTAAGTTATTTCTTAGGAGTTTCATTTCAGGAATATCATGTATACACAGTTTCAGCTGTTGTCGTTTTGGGTGTTGTTCCGCTGTTCCTGGTTTTTATCTAGCTAGTACCTGATAATTCTGTGAAGATTCTCGACTCGTATGAGAAATAACTCACTTTTTTCGACTTTCTGAAAATTGCGAAAAATCTGAAAAAAAACTCAAGATAAAAAAATAAAAAAAATGAGTTTACGTGACTGCTTAAACGGAACAAACTCGAAAATTATCTCACACTTTTAAAAAATCTGTTTTTTTTCTTAGATTGGTAGTTCATCTAGAAACCCGAAAAAAAATCTAGTGAATAAAAAAATATAAATAATCAGCATTGCCGGATTCTCGTTCCAGTCCTCTCAAAGTGCAGTGCCGAGCGAAGAAGCGCCTTGCTAATTGGCTGATCCGAACAATAAATCAGCTATCAAATGAACCCCGGGGTACCGGGTCTCGACCAACCAAACTATCTATTTCGCAAGGTTCAGCCTCTTTCACAACAATAAAAATGGCGTCGAGTGGCGTGAGTCTCCGAGCTCTAGTGAAAACCTGTCGTGTTCTCTCAAGGAAAAAGGTGTTTACTTCACGCGATTTTTCTTATATTTTCAAATCATAGTGTGTTGTTCTATCGCGTCTTTTTTTTCATTTTGTTGTAGGTTTGTGGACATACACGTTCAGTTGCTACGTGTCGATTTGTGTTCCAGAAGACCGGGGTGTGTACTTTTTGTATAATCAAGTTTGAATATGTTTTGATACTGCAGTTCTCTGCGTCAGATTAAAGATGTTTAGTATGTCTTATGACTAATGAATTGTGCTTTGGTTTTTAGATCTTCAGCGACCAGGAAGTGCAGGTAAAGTTAACCAAATCTCAACTTTTTTTTAACAATAATACTAATAGAGCATTATTATAGCGCCAGCGGTAGTCGCCAATCTGAGTGAACTCGTGTCTGTTGTTGCTAATATTGGCGGTTAAAAATAGTATCCAGCGAGGGGCTACCGCTTGCAGTTGTTTTACTTTTTATAGAAACAGGTCTCTAACGTATCGTGGGTTGGCGTGCTTTGATGTTTAATTTTATGTACAACAACTTACAAGTGATAAAACAGCGACTTGCTCATAAATGACCAAAGTCTGCAACGACTCGCTTTTTTCCCATTTATTTGTGGCGCACATAAGTAAAGTTACTATAGGAACTATGTGGGTCTCGAAGGCCTCTGTCGTATTTTTTTTTCTATTTCTGCTTCGAGCCTCGTTGAGTTTAAGGTAACCAAGCCAATTATCACAGCTGTGTTGTCAGAATAATCCAAACAATTTGAAGTTTTAGTACAGATCTAAGTGTTTGCAACTTCATCCAAGCAGTGTTAAACTGTTTGCTATATATATCAAAAGGTTGTATATTGTATATATGCTATGTAACAGTTTTATTACGTGAGGAAAATTGTTTCCATATATATTGTTTTAAAACGATTACCGTGATTGTGACTTAGCGTAGGCCTGCAAGAACTTCATTTAGTTGGGTATGTAAATATAATAAATATTGTTTTCTATTGGCAGATAGAATCTACCCACAAGTGCTTTTAAATTTGTTTAAAATTGACTTTTAAAATTTTTTTTTGCTTTCTTAAGGCTGGATCACACTTGTGAGATAAGTACAAGCACAGGAAAATCAAGTGTGAACATGTGTGAAATAAGCACAAGAACAAGCACAAGAAAAAGAGACATTTTCCTTTCTCTTGTGCTTATGCTTAAATGTCATTTGTTTCACCAGTGTGAACATCTATGAAACAAGCACAAGCATGTTGTCACCAGTCCACTTTGCGCATGGGTATTTTTCACTTTGTTGTGCTTGTTTGACGTGTGTGAACATTGGTTCCTTATGCTTGTGCTTGTGATTGTGCTTCTGCTCCTCTCACAAGTGTGAACCAGGCTTAAAGTGGAAATCTTGGCATGTTAGTTGTAAAGGGCTCTTAAGATGGAACTGAACTCCAGGGGTCTTTCCCAGTCCATTTTTTCCCACGATTACTGATCCTTATAAGAAAAAGCTTGACCTTTTCTCAATATAAAAAGCAAGTAAAAGTTGCCATGCTAAAACTTATCTAGAAAACTTCAAATAAATTGCCAGACTTAATCCTTGAAAAGGACCATTTCAGGAAGTCCAGAAAAACTAAATCTTGTGCAGCCTTTGAAAATTCTGGAATAAGACAAACACCCCAACTTCATCCAATATGATCCATTCTAAAAAAGAATGCCTGTTATCTTGACAAAACAGGTTGAATAGAATAAATTGTGTCACTCTGAGAGCTGGTTGCCAGTTATCAAATTCTTCTTGTTACATAAAAAAAGAAAATTGAGTTTAATTATGTTCCTTGTTTCAAAACAAGGTGAAGCTTATCAGTCTATAAGTGGGTTTGTGTTAGATCATCCCACTAAAATAGAACCTACACTGAGATTTTTATCAAACTTTGCCTGTTTATTTACCTTGTAGGAACTTAGATTGGGGGGTGCCAACATTCATTTTGGAGCAACAGCATCTTGTTTAAATGTATAGTTCCAGAAAATATCCAGATCCCTACCATGGAGGGAATTTCAAACAAGACCCCCCACCCCTTTGGATTTTCCATTTTCCACTAGGAAACGCTAGCCCCCACCCCTCTGGAATTTCCATAGATATATTGGCACCCTCTGGAAATTTCTCTTTTTTTCCCTTTAAATGGTATTTTAGAGGGTTTAGAGTTGATCAAAGATGAAATTCAAAGCCCGTGTTTTGATAGGCAAGCATTAGTTCACTTGCAGTTTATTTGAATTACTGATGATTCTAAAACTACAAAAGTAACACCAAAAAAAATCAATAAACATCATACAAGACAAAGAATAAAACCTAAACAAAACTTTATTGCAAGAACTCAAAGGGAGATCGCATTTCACACAAGCTCTCATTTTCTGATGAAACTGACTAATGTTGCCAAACAATAAACAAAGTACAATTGTCAGCAAACTGCAAAAATACTACAATCAATAAGAAAGAAAAGTGAAAAGGGCCATAGGCTCAAATCATGTCTTTACCTTATCATATTTCGATTCAGTCTATTGCAACAAAATTTAAGTGATTTGTCGCTTTGTTCATCAACACTGCCGTCCAGTTTCTTGAACCGATCAACTGCAGAATACAAGCAAACTGGTTACCACAAATGGTCTTTTTAAACCCTGAATAAATCCCAACATAATGTTCTAAATACACATGTATTCCAGTTTTGATCATTTAATCCCATTCATGCATATTGGCTCTCTGTGCAGCTGTTTCAAATTCTTACAGTGCCAGCAAAGTTTTTGTCAGGTTTGTTTTTGGCATGCAGTGAAGTTGCCGCCTAAGTAAGTTGTGAGAAGTTGTGTCAGGTAACCACTCCTTTTTTTTAAACCGTAAAAGACTGGTGATACGTAATGGTGGTTCGGTTGTGTTGCATCCAAAAAACTTATAAGTCCAAGAAAAACATTTTTTTTAACGGCAGAGCAGTTAGAAAAACATGAGTTCTCCAACTTAAGTGTCAGAATAACTTGCAAATATTGGTAAAGGACCTTTGCGGATCGAGTCATTAAAAATTCACAAGAAAATTGATTGTTTTCCCAACCATCTTGAAGCGAATTTTGTCTTGAACCCCCCCTTTCACCCACACCCCTCCAGAATTTCCAATTCCAGTTCTGTGATGGGGGTCTGGATATTTTCTGGAACTACATTAGCAATAATTCCTTTTAAATGATTATGTTCTTGATTGCTTGCAAAAGTCATGTTTCTGACAATTGTTTCTTATTTGACACCGAGAGTTGCTCTATACTGTAAAATCCCACTTTAAAGCCTCCCCCCCTGGGTTTTAAGCCCCCAGAATATAAGCCCATTCATTTGCTTATGAATATTTTATTCTGTTATTCCAGATATAAGCCTAACCCCCCCCCCAGATATAAGCCCTGTGACCCATTTATAAGCCCATCTACTGTATAAGTGGTTTTTTTTTAGTCTCTTTTTAAACATCAAATTTTTAATCAAATGTTACAGACATAAACAAGTGGCTGTGGAGTTTAGAACAATTATAATGATACCAAAGAAAGAAACATTCAAATGTTTTCATGCATATATAACAATGCTATGAGTTCTGTTCCACTGTTCAGTTGACTGTTAATTTTACTATGAACTTTGTTCATGATGGTGTTACTGAGGCCTTGCTTTGTCAAAATGAAACTGTAAAATTGTTCTGAACATTGAAATACAACTGAAATATGAACTTTGTTAATGCTACTGAGAAGATATTCTTTACACAGCAAACAGGCAAAATGAAAATGTTAAGGCTTGTAGTTTTATGACTTTCATTCTGTTCCGTTCCAGTCATATTAGTCAGTTTTATAATGTTTTTAAACAAATTTCTGTTTATTGTGATGCACAATTAATGTGTTATAAATGTAACTCAAAATATAATGGTATATATTATGATAGCTTAATTTGTTACTCAGATATATTTTATCTCTTCGTTCTGAAACATTTTTTTATTCCTCTTGTAAGCCCCCCCCCTGGATATAAGCCCGTCTGTTTAATTATAAGCCGATCCAAAACCCCTTATGAAGTTATATAAGCCCAGGGCTATAAAGTGGGATTTTGCAAGAAGAAAGTAGTTGCTTTCAAGATTCAAACAAAAGAAAAAATAATAGGTTGCCATGCTCGTTTATGAGAAATGACAATTTACCTCCAGCAAACTCCAGCTATAAGGAAAAAGCGGCCAATTTTAACACACACACATTAGCTTTCGAAAAACCTATGCACAGTAGGGATGCGCAATGCAAAACTAGGGAATAACCTTAATTAACAAAGAAATATCGTAAAATCCTACTGGATATAAGGCCATTCTTTGGGGGGAGGATGGTGACCCATTGTAGTTGGGAATTGCATGGAGTGCATTTGCCTCAGTAATTATTACTTGTTTTAAGTCAAATGTTTTTATACATTCCATCTATTATGCAATGTTAATATTGTTTTCCGATTATCACTCTATTTTATGTATTTTTATATGTATTATTCTATGAATTATGTCAGTCAATTAGTGGTTTACTTGTGAACTACTAGAAATTTTCTTTTGTTTGACACTCAAATAAAGTTCATTATTATTATTATTACTATTATTATTATTATTATTATTATTATTATTATTATTATTGTTATCCAATTGGTAGCAAAGAAAAATGTT
>JAOBRD020315140.1:9434-21648 GCA_027575215.2 Hydrozoanthus sils | reverse complement strand
TAGTAGTAGTAGTAGTAGTAGTAGTAGTAGTAGTAGTAGTAGTAGTAGTAGTAGTAGTAGTAGTAGTTGCTTTATTGACATGATGTTGATGGTTACATATTGTCAAAGCAACCTTTTTTTACAGCATCAATTTATAGGGCTAATTTAAAGGTATCTTAGTTTGATTACAATATATACATATATATATTTAATCACAATCAAATGAAAATAGTAGTAGTAGTATCATTATCATTATTATTATTATTATTATTATTATTATCATTATTATTATTATTATTACTGTTTGTAACTAGTTTAAATTTATAAACATGGAACTGGGAAAGTGTCTGATTTTAAAATCAGGTAACAAGTATATCTCAGGCCAACTTACTTTCTCCTTTTCTTTCATTTGTTGCTTTGATGTCCAATTCTTCAAATACACAAAATTCTTTCCTGAACTCACTTCGGCGATTGTAAAACAATGAATTCTTTTCCTTTTCTAAAGCTGACAACCTAAGTTACAAAAATTACAGTGACTAGATTTCATTTACTTTTATTGTCTCTGGGATAAAGCTACCATAGCTGCCTTCGGTTGGCAGTTCAATGCTTGAACCATCTCATTCATCTGTCATAAATACTAGATAATGACGGAATATTTTAAACGATCTAACATTGAAAAACATTTTACAATCAAACTGTCTAAAAACTAGTCTCCTCTGTAGCCATTCTTAGCGTCCACTTCATAGGGGAAAAAACATGAAGTTGGTCATTAACAGTGCCTGAAAAGGAGTCTAGCTAGAGACTACAAATAGATTCGATTGTTTTTTTATACAATGACTGTCTCTGAAAGTCCCAAATTCTTGACCACACTCGGAATGGTGACAATTGTTGAATACATACGTATATATACAGTAAAATGTTGTGTTTTGCATTGTGTCATTAGTAATTGAAAGAGTATTTGGGGACGAGTCAGAATGCTCAAATTATCTGTTTGAAAGTTAACGAACGATCCGCCTCAAAACGAGGAGGGGTTAGGGGATGGGGCACACTTTTTCTCCAACTCATGTATGTACAGCGAAAATCATTCATCTGACAACACGACGCATATTATTGGCAACATATATATAAACGTTAATACATGTATACAGTACGACAAGTTTGTGGTTGTGTTAGTTTATCCAAATCTTATAGTAGAGCATTGTGTTTCCACTCATAAAGTAGGGGCACACTAACTTTTGTTCGAACTGATCGTGTTTCTCAAAGAACTCCGACTTTTTCTTTTGTGTTGTCATGGGGCCCCTGTAGTCTGTTTCGGGATTTCGTCGGCCAACAGAAGATTTTCTTTGGCGTGGTTCTTTCCCTGCTCCCTCTCTTAGGCTCATGGTTTATCGCTTTGTCCAGCAATGAGTAAAGTATTCATTGCAGCAACAGGTTTAGGTTAAATCTTTACGTTAAACTCGCATATCAATTAAATCGAGTCCAAACTCAAACCGTCCGCCATTTTTTCTAAAACAAACCCCGCTGTAACAGTTAACTGTTGGCTCAGACTTGCGCCTGCACAAGACGAGGCATTAAGTCAGCGGCTTTCCATCAGAAAGAAAAGAGGGAAAAACTTTGGCAAAATGGTGAGTTTAAATATCATACTTTATTTACTTCATTTTGCAATTTTAAGATGTTATGATACTCAATACAAGCATCCTAATATGAGTTCGAGTTATAGGTCTTCAATAGGCGTAATTAATTTTTTTAACTGTTCGGAAAAATTTCTTTCTATATCACAAATGTGGAGAGAACTTCAGTAAGCCATGTGCTGAGTCATTTTGTTACAAATTGTGTTTTGTTCGACTCTTCTTGAATTTTTTCCATCCTAAGACATACTTTTAAATGTTTCATCGTGAATCAAAGAAAGCGTTAAAGATGTTTGAGGTGTTTCTCCTAAGTACAAGCTGCTATTCATTCAAATATAATTGATATGTTTGTTGTTACTGTGTCAGTGTCACTGTCTTAAAGGACCAAACCAGAGAGTGATACGAAATACGTCATTATTTTAATTTTCTTAACAAATTTTTTGATTTAGACTCAAAATCCTTTCAAAACTAGTTATCCAGATTGGAAGATTTTGTCAAAACTTGCAGCAAAGTTTGTAAAAAATAAAAAAGTATAGCAAAGTTATTCACTCATACCTTGATCTTAATAACATTCAAGGCCTAATTGTTCTTTGGTTGTTTTGTGTCAAATGCACTCATAATTTAACTGCACATAATGCAGCAGCAATAGATAATTGACAGGGCTCAAACTTAGCATTTTAGTTCACCAGCGTTTTTAGAACTAATTAAAGTAGGAAATTCACTACCTACTTTTTGATGCAGCCTTTTTCCCCTTTAAAAAGGACTATTAAAATTAATGTAAAGTTTTAGCCTCTAAAAAGTAAAAACTAATGTGAATAAACTGTGTTACAAACTGTTAATTTTAAAATTCTTCAACAGCATTTACTTTTGTTTAAAGTCAATATTCTACTGGAGAAATACATATGCTTGCTAAAAGATATTTTTTGGTCTTGCAACTTTCCAAAATAACTCACAATTTGCAAGTTTGCAAGTGAAAATTTTGAACCCTGATTGAGTGATAATCATAATGGAATGTTAAAACATTCTGGTAATCTGTCAGGCTCTTGCAGGACAAAAAAAAATCTCATGATTTAATATAAGTTCACTGTGTTTTTTTGTTATAAGATCATACTGATACTTGCTTCTTAATTTACTTCAGTTTCGAAACCAATATGATAATGATGTCACAATCTGGAGTCCTCAAGTAAGTTCAAACTTGTTTTTTTGAATTATTTATTAATAATAAATATTGTTTCACCTTAAGTGTCAGTTGGTAAATTCTTGGCCAACTAAGATGGTCTTTTTCATGAAATCAGTTTCGGAAAATTGTAATTTTATGTGCACCAGTTTACCTTGTTTGATCAATATTCATTTTCTCATTACAAATGACTTATTTTGTATGAATTATGTATGAAGAACTTGGATGTTGATAAAATGGCCAAAACGAATGAGTTAAACAAAAGTAAAAAAGTGCAATGGCTGAGGGTTTGCAGGCAACTAAAGTGCTTTTTTCTAAGAACCATGGGAAGTTAGTATTTTCATTAGCTAGTGCACAGAAATTAATGGTCAAAACCAAAGACCTTTTTATGGTTCAGTGTTTGACAAAAGCTGAGTGCATTGAAAGAACAGTGTATACTTGTTCTATTAATGCTCTAATCATTCTGTTTCAGGGTCGAATACATCAAATTGAGTATGCCATGGAGGCTGTAAAACAGGTAATGATTATTGTTTATGATATATACAACATATGTTTAATTGAAAATGCGGTTAAAGCAACAAAACGTGTTGAAAATGTAGCTAAATCATTCAAAAGAGAAATTTGCCAAGTTATACAATGTCATATTATTAAATTGTCGTGATAGTTTCAAGTGAGGCCTTGCCATCAAAAAAGGGTTGTTTCCTATCCCCATGGTAAGGTCTCTTTAGAATTTCTCTCATCTTTGCCTTTACCTTCTGTAAAAGTAAAAAGCTATCTTAGTAATGCTAGTTCATATATGTCAAGTTAACCAATTAATAATCCTTGAGATGAGCTACATGCTGACTCGTTTGGTTAGATCACACTTGAATAACTACAGAAGTTGACTTTTTAGTATAAAATTATTTAATCTCAATTTTGTTAACAAGTTCTGGGACAGACACCATGTATTCAAATGAATATTGTCAGATAAATATTATAATTATTTATGTTTTGTTACCTCAAAGTTTAATAGACAATCAGCACCCATAAATACCACTACAATTAAAATACAAACTTTCAGGTGTAGATTGTAAATTCAGCATCCGTATATAATAATGCTTTTGTAGAAGATTTTAATAATTTGATGAAATGCTTTCAGAGCATTTTGGATCAATAGTCTCAATCCTCTTACAATGATTTACAGCTGACTTTGGTGCTGAGGGTATTAAGATTTGCCCTTAATTAGTAGTAGACAGACCAAGACACTGGGATTACCTTATTCTTTTTCTACAGGTGCAATAGGTTCTTTTAAGTCCCCTAATAGGAGATTGACAGACTGGGCCTACAGTTTATCAACCTTATCTGAGAAGACCCTGAGTGAAGGTCCGCCCTGTGCCTCCCGCACAAAAGACTGGCACCTTACCAACTGGGCTGACCAAATTTTATTTCTATTTGTATCTGGCAGGGTTCGGCAACTGTAGGACTAAAGTCAAAAACTCATGCTGTGTTAGTGGCATTAAAGGTGAGTGAAATCTACATGTTACAAAAGGGTACTAAATTTTGGAGCCTATGATTTGAGTTATACAAAGAAAGAATATTGATTGGATATAAAAAGCCTCTTGTATTCTTGTATAAAATTGTAGAAGACAAACCCATGAAATAAAAAAAATTCCTTGAAAAGTTCTGACTTTGAACAGCATTTAAAATTTTTTTTTCCTGTAAGTATTTTCCCAAATTCGTATAATTCATAATTATGGTAATGTAAAAATCTATCATAATATGGAGATCTTTTAAATGTTTTTATGATAATTTAATAATAACAACTACCAGTTCCTGTTTCTATTTTTACTTTTCTCTCTTGATGATGGCCAAGTACCTCATTTTCTGGTCTATAACCTGTACTGCAGATAATCCGAACCCCTACATTTTTGTGACTAAGAGAAACAAAAGTCCACATCATTATTCATTCACTTCTACCATGTGTATCATTACATTTTAAAACTAGCAGAACATTTTTAAAATTATTGAAATTACTGCAAGTGTTATACTTGTAGCAAGATGAACTAGTAGATTACCTGCACATTCTCCAACACAAGGTAAAATTAACAGATAACTTGCGGGTCATAGTCTGGAAATTATAGTACTAAAAAAAACCCGGGCCTCATTGAGTTACAGTGCAGTAATTTATGAAGTGAGAAATTCTAAAGCTTCAGTGGATAGACCTTGCTAAATGAGGGTTAAATGTCAAAATCTTTTATGGTTCTTGAGATATTAATTTTACATTTCCACTGATGACATCATGAAGGGTTTCCGACAAATTAGCATTTTTAAAAATGCTGCTGCCAATCCATAACCTTTGGATGAATTTGAGCCAAACTTGGACAGACAATCTTTTTACGTCAAGATACATTGATTCAGCAGATCAACTTTGGCTTAAATACTTCCAAAGGTTATGGACTAGCAGCAGATTTTTTTAATAAATGCAAATTTGTTGGAACCACTCGTTATGTCATCAGTTGAAAATTTTGATGTTGATATCCCAAGAACCATAAAAAAATTTGCAATAGTTTTTCACCACTATTCCTTATTTGCAATGGTCTATCCACTTAAGTAACAAAATCTTTCACTTCATATGTACTTTAAGGCAATAATAATTTTTATTGACAGCGTGCAGCATCAGAGTTATCAGCCCACCAGAAGAAGATCCTGCCCATTGATGACCACATTGCTGTGTCGATAGCTGGACTGACTGCTGATGCAAGACTTCTTAGGTGAAAAGTGCAAGAAAACAAAAAAGCCAGGCACACACAAGAGGAAACAGCTGAGCATGTTGCCTCTCAAGGAAGAGAGCCCAGCCAGTTCCTTTTGAGTGTAGCAAAACATTTTGTGAGAATTTTGTCTCACAAGGCAATGTGGCAACTATAGTACTTATCCATATTAATATTTGCATTGCTGCTCTGCAAGGCAAAAATCTCACAAAAAGTTTCTGTGGATGAGATAGGAAGTCAATGTGGCTGAGTGGTTAGTGCTTGTGCCTCCCACCTCTGTGACCCCGGGTTTGCACATGGGCTAAGATTTGTTTACCTTCTTCGGACTCCAAGGGTTTCTCTTCAGGCTCTCCGGTTTTCCTCCCTCCTCAAAATCAATCTTAACACCAAGACCTGTGCCCAAAGGGCCATATGCTAGAAAACGCTCACAAGGTTAATATTAGAGAACCTGGTTGAGCTCTTTGTTTGTGAGGTAACAAGCAAAACCCTCTCCACGTGTATCTTGCTTAAGTCAAGAGTTACAGTAGACACAAAGGGCTTAAAGTTTCAGATTTGAAATAGCTCAGGTAGAGAAAATTTATACCACCTTGCTCAAAACTCTCCATAGTTGTACAGGACCCGGAGACTCTTTCAGAATCTCCTACTATTTTATGTGATCCACTAGCACTACTATGAATGAACTTGAATGCGTGGCAGCCTTTTATGTTAGATTACTGAAAAGCTCCTTTTCACATAGTGGAGGCTCATTCCCACTATGTGTATGTTTTCATAATACATACCCTTGTGACGGCAGTTCTAACTCTGATTTACATGGTAAGATGGAAGTTATTTCAAGGAAATTTGGATGAACATAAATTATGGATTATTCATCTCGTTCAAAATTTCAATTTCTAAACTCTCATTTTAGTAAAATGATTCGATGGCAAATAAAGGTATTCACCCGGTGAATAGAGACAGAAAACTGCTTGTAGGCCCGGCGAAATTTGCCATTCACGGGCCTAAACCTGAAGCCCTGCTGGTTTCTTTAGGTTTTGAAACAACATTCCCAAGTTGACCCTAACATTGAAGTTTATGACTTGTAAAATCAATATAAACAAGAGAAATGACATATTTGATAAAATTAATAAATTCTTCTAACTTATAAAATTGTTAAAATCTTTGTGAGTTGTGAAATTAAATTTTCTCACCTCCTCAATCCAATGCCAAGGTTCTGTTCTCTCACTCTTTGAAGATGGTTCATGTAACTGACATTACTCATACTGGAAATAATTATTATCCCTGTCAAACCATGAACAAGTTTTTTTTATTTAAGTTCTGACTGTTGATTTTTTATTTGTTTTATAGCAAATTCATGAGGAATGAATGTTTGAACTCAAAGTATGCATATGATACAAGACTGCCAGTTTCTAGGCTTGTGTCTGCAGTTGGAGACAGTATCCTGAACTTTGCCAAACCTAAGAGCTGACTTAATATAGATAATTTGTTGGTTTGTAATTTATTTAGTTGTAGTTTGTCCCATACATTAACTTATTAACAAAAATAGCAATGTTTGTCAAAAAATTTTATTGTTTTGTCAGTTGCTCTTTGTTTTAAAGTTGGATTCAATTAAAGCTTGTAAGGTTTTTACATAATTTACTTCTATTTTATCTCATACAACAGAACTAAGTTATATTAATTTTTATGATGCTGCAAATCAAGGCCTAATATTCTTAGCAATAGATAGTAGATCTGGAGAATGTGAAGTTTTGAAAGTTTTACGAACACCATTGACCTTTTAACATAGCCTCCTAAAATGATTGTTTGCCCCTTAGTGGAATTTTTTACACTTTAAAAAATTAAAGAAAGTAGGAATGAAATGAAATATTTTGTAGCCTTGATCACTAAACCTTGCTAAATGAGGAATAGCAGCGAAAAAATATTGTCAAAATCTTTTGTGGTTCTCAAGATGTTAACATTTAATTTTATTGTTTTCATTAACACATATGTGACAGGCAATTTTTATTTTTTAAAATCTGTCTACCTCAAATTACATTTTATAAGATTTAGATAAATCATTCTAGGTAGTAACTAACACCTGGAATCTTGAAAACAGGGTAACATTATAAGCAGGTGTTTCAAAGATAATTATTGAAATGTGAAGGATGAGGAATTTAATACACTCTTACACACATAAACAAAAAAACACATTTGAAGCCTAAAGGCAGTAATGTTAATTGCAAATCAGAAATTTTGAGAAAAACCCTAATAATTATTGACAGTTTTAGACTTCAAAAAGAGTCTAAAGCTGTCATAATTATCTTATTTAGAAAATTACTGAATTTTAATTTTCTTGGGTTTATAAGATTCAAATTCAGTTGATGGTAACATGAAACTTTCTTCATTACATAGCTTTGTGAAACTTGGACTTTTCTGTAATGAAGAAACTTTTATGCTACCATCAACTGAATTCAATATTTGTGGACCTTTGAATCTTATTTTGAACTTTCATAACTTATTTATGTTTTTAATGAATTCCCTGCAAGTCTGCATGACCTTGACAAGTAATACAGAAATGCAAATTCCAACTCAGAGATATGGAAGGAGACCTTATGGAGTAGGGTTACTAGTGGGCGGTTTTGACGTAAGTAGAATTAATCTCAGTACAACAGACTTTTTATAAAATAATCAGTATCCCCTGACCAGTGTTATGTGTTGAGTTAGTTCATTGACATGCAACAAAAAAAAATTAGGGGTAACCAACTTTATCTTGAAATAATGTGCATAAAACAACAGCCATACTTTTAAGATACTAGATAAGTATACTTGATCACAGCATTCCTACTTTCAGCTTTGGTAGTAAGACATTTGCATATGAGAATTTGTTCAATTATTCAACAACAGGAAATGGGAGCACACATTTACCAGACCTGTCCATCAGCCAACTACTATGATTGCAAGTGTATGGCTATTGGAGCTCGCTCACAGGTAAACCAAGCATTCATTTAACTGACCATTAACTGCTGTTCGTGCTATCCTTTAGTCAGTAAATTATTGTTGCTTCAAGGGTACCTGATACTTTTAGGCAAAGTGAACACTTTTCATCTCTAACCAGCTGCAGGTGTGGTTGTTTTTTTGCGACCATAACAACCAACTTGTTAATGACCAATTTTCTTCTGCATGTAAAAACAAGTGTACAATTTTTTGTATTTGAGAAATTAAAGGGCAAAACCGACATAAGTGACTTTGATTGAAATGCTAAATTCTCTCAATGGTTATGAAAAGATAACAAGCTTAATATAGGTATGACAAGTTCATTGAAAGTCATTTACATCCTTTTTGCACTAGACCCTTCAATTTTTAAACAAAATGAGTTGTTGTACATATTTAATTGTTTTATTCTTTTCACCCCAGTGTGTTTTGCACCAACTAAGCCCACATACAAGCACAGACGGGTAATATCTACTCACATATTTAAATTAATTATACAGCTGACAGCATAAAATTAATGTTATTACAAAAACAGGAACTTATCAGAATTTTTTCTTTCTGTTATTACACAAAATATTATAAAACCTCAGAACTGATAAAGACCCTTTGAGTTGAAAGGTTTTTATTTTTTTATTCAACATTATTTAATATACTTTTCATATTGTTTATATATCGTTGTACAACATACTTTTTTGGTGTATTATTACTAGCCCCAAACTTGCTGAAGATAATATGAATTAATAAAAACTCTTTTTACTTCAATCAGAGTGCAAGAACATACTTGGAAAGAAATATGGAACAGTTTACAGACTGTAAGTTGAGAGTTAAGTTTGACTAAAAATTAAGTTTATAATAAATGCTAAAATTGTAATCAAGGAAGTTGAAGTTAAAATTGAGTATTTTGGCATTGCTTTCTGACAATAACACTTCTTCAGAAATGTTTAAATTTAACTTTTAGATTAACGAACCTTAATAAGCTAAAAGATTGATTTTATTGCTATGGTCATATTTTCTCATGAGTTATCAATTCTTTAGCTCTGTGGTCAGTTTTTTCAATAAAAAAGGTAATCTTCAAAATGTTATTAAATTTAAATGCATATATTTTTTGTAAAAGTTGATTTTCCAATTTCAACTCTCTAAATCACCAAAACTTGATTTTGGACCATGGTGGACAAAAATCAAAATTTCACTCACTTGGGCCCAGATTACAGTTTGTCTTTATTGATCAAGATGTTATGATTCATATTGAAATAGCTGCTGATAACAATAATTATAATTACAACTATTGTTTTCTGAATATGATTTATCTAGCTTACCATTTACATGGAACAGCACGATCTTCATAGTAATTATTTAGCACTTTTAGCCCAAATTTTGTGTCATGAATTTGTTAAATTCTCCCTGCTAGAATTCATTTACTTTCTCTTGTAATAGTTTAGAGAGAATTTCAATCTTGTACTTTTATTGATCAATTTCCATTATCTCCTTACAAAATGAGTTTTGAGTGAGTTCTATGAGGAAAACTTGAGAGATGATAACTGGCTGGGGTTAAATATTTTCGGTAGTAACCTTATATACTTTTAAGTTGGTCTTAAAATACACAGTAGACTTTAGAAATAACAGTTATATGGCTTTGTTTTAATCTGATGGGCTGAGGAAAAGAAATGATCTCTAGTTGTTATTCTTGCTATCAGGTGAACCAGAAGAACTGATTAAGCATGGATTGAGAGCACTTAGGGAAACACTGCCATCTGAGCAAGAACTCAACACAAAGGCCAGTTTAGTGTATATGATAAATATATTTTAAAGTTATGTTGTCGTACAGTAATTTACAAGTATTTCTTGTTTTAGAAGCTTCTTATTGGCTAGCTCAATAAGAAAGAACTCTACACTGACACATTTAAATGACCAGGAAGACGGGGTCAGAAGAATTATTTTTGTCAGAAATTTTGTCCAAGAAGGATTTTTTTGGTTCTCCGAAAGAAGCCTGGTTCTTTCAGAAACACCAAAAAAGCACAATGTTTAAATTTTTTAGAAGGGATTATTTATAAGTTGCTCAAATCAACAATAACATCAGTGCATTTTACATGGTATGCTAAAAAAGGGGGATTTTTGGGGAGTTTCAAAATATGAAACTCAGCTGCCTGGACACCCCCTTTCCATCTTGTCATTAGAATATGCAAGTGGTGCCCCTGATACGGTACAAAGAAAGTTGTTGCTATACAACTTAATGAGAGTTGATATGAGGAGACTTAGATCTTGGTGAAATCATTTTTTGTTAAAACAATAATGTTAAGTAAACTTTGAACCCAATGTTGCTATATTTTCAGAACTGCTCAGTAGCAATTGTGGGCAAGGGACAAAATCTGGTTATTTACAATGATGAAGATGTTGCTCCTTTTGTATCCTTTACATACAATGCAACAGTTGAACCTGCCTAGTTAAGCTCCTTAAAGTTATTGCATAAACTTAAGACACTTAAGTGTTCATTTTTGACTAGTTGTACCGTATGTTGGGAGGGAGAGGATGTGGTCGGAGGTGTGCAGCTGGACCTTCACAAACCTGCCCCAGCCTGTTCTAAACTAGGAACGGTTTGTTTTTGATAGCCAATTCTAAACTAGTAACTCTTATCTTAAGTTACATTTCCACTCATAATTTTGTAATGTTGCACTCTGTACTAAACAGTTTGTAAATATTGCCAAATTTTATTGCCTGTTCTAGACAAAAAATGTGTGGTAATAAGGTTCTTATTTTTTGTTTCACAGCAAATTCCTGTTGTTGATTACAGGAATTGGCTGTGATTAATAAACAAATAGTTTTTTTAAACTTTTGCTGTATTCTTTTTTTTCTGTTGTTGTAATTTACATTATTTTTAGTACTGTTATATATAAACTTCCGGTAATATAAAGCTAGACTTCAGGTGTATTGTGTCAAAAATACATTTTGATCAAAATGTTTATGAAAAATATTTAATGTAGTCTAACCCCACCTGTAAGAACAGGTCTGTTGTTTTTCTTGGCCAAACTGGTTCTTGTATTTTGAAATATTAAAGCAACAATTTTCTGCCAGCGAGTTCTTACATCCTAAGTTAGACTTCTTTGCAATGTTTTACTGTATTATGAACTTCCATTTATTTCTCAAAGAAATTCAATAAAGGAACTTTAAACTTGGTATAAACATGAAAAGAGAGTGCTTCTCAAGTTGAATGAGTCACTAACGGGATAGTGACCTTCTGATTACTAGTCACTGGTTTAGTTCTTGTCTATTTTCTGCTGGACATTTGTCTCCCATCTGCTCGCTTGATAGTCCAATAGTGTATATTGCTTTATGATTCTCATCCTCAAATGACTCCATGTGAAAACTTGCAACTTGGTAATAAGTTAGAAAGATAGTAGGAATATATTACTACACTGTACCTCAATGGGTAGAACATCTGACTGGTTATTTGAGGGTTGCAGGTTTGACTTCTATCAGTGACTCAGATACCCCGGGGAAGAGCATCTGACTAGCCATCAGAGGGTTTTGGGTTTTATTCCCGGCAGTTACTCAGCTCCCAATATGAGTATCTGTAGCTCAGTGGGTAGAGCATCTGACTGGCAATCAGAGGGATTCTCAGTGACTCAGCTTTCCATGTGAGTCTCTGTAGCTCAGTGGGTAGAGCATCTGACTGGCAATCAGAGGGATTCTCAGTGACTCAGCTTTCCATGTGAGTCTCT
>JAOBRD020315040.1:0-21648 GCA_027575215.2 Hydrozoanthus sils | reverse complement strand
GCAGCAGCAGCAGCAGCAGCAGCAGCAGCAGTAGCAGTAGTAGTAGTAGTAGTAGTAGTAGTAGTAGTAGTAGTAGTTGTAGTAGTAGTAGTAGTTGTTGTAGTAGTAGTAGTAGTAGTAGTAGTAGTAGTTGTTGTTGTTGTTGTTGTTGTTGTTGTTGTTGTTGTTGTTGTTGTAGTAGTAGTAGAGTAATACTTTACCTGCGACGTTTCATCCGCAACGGCCAGCTTGTTATTGAAAGCACTGCTTCTATGGCCCGGTGCATCATGGGTTTTAAAATCTATAGTTGGTTCCATATCGGCAAAGAAATCCGGTGCACTTGATTTAACAGGTACAATTGGGACTTGAAACTCGCTACCAAGCGCAGAGGAAAAGTCACCAGCGTCTTTTGTAGAAGATTTATCAGTTGCTTTAGCAACCTTTTTGGTTCCTAGTTTCAAAGCTTTTCCTGTTCGTTTAGGCTCATTGACATAATCTGAGCTCTTCGAAGGGAAAACATTTTCACTGTCCCACGAATTGGTTTCCCACGAAATAGTTCGAGAGTCCGACGAAGGAAACATTGCGTTTTGTGGTTCAAGCTTTTCTTTTTCTTTTGTGTTTCCAGACAACACACCTCGTTCACTAACCAGGCCCGAAGTTTCCGCATTGGAGTTTTGTTTGTCGGGTCCGCGACTTTGAGTAAAATCAAGATCTGCAACGTCAAAGCGCGCATGGTCGCTGTTTCCTAGGGGCGAGTCCAACTTTTCACTGTCATTCAAATCTTCCCATGCTTCAAAATTCATATCTGATTCCATGGTGTTTTCTTCATTGTACGTATCTAATTAAAAACAGAAAATAGAACGGTGGGATTAAACTTCATCGAATTTATAGTACGTAAACATCGAGACATTTTTGAACGCGTATTATATACAATATTTTAAAACTAGAAATTTCTGTAAGGATTCAATATCTGTCAAACTTGGAAAAACTACTAATTGTTAAAATATGATAAATCTTTAAGGCAGCTAAGACAAACAGTCACTAAGAGAAGCAGTTACTCCCTCCCAGAGTGCCTTCCTCTTGATTCATTTCAAATCTATAACTTTTTGCAGTGCGATTTTATGGCGTTGCTATATCAAAATAAGTAATTAGTTCCAACAACTTTTCTCTAATTTTCAAACCAAATGGTTTTCGATGGCGGCATTATAAAGCCTTGTCCACACTAATGCGTTTTCATTCGGTTTCGTTTTTTGCATCGAGAACCCATCGAACCATCTGCATTCACACCACCGTTTTCATACCGTTTTCAAAAGCCCGAAAGCAACCAGCAGGAAGCATTCATCTGGACAGAAGACGAGGTAGAATTACTCCTTAGGGTTACAAATGAGTATAAAAGTAGCAACGGTATTCGATGGCAAAATCTGGGAATCAATTCCAAGAAAATATAGTGACGAACTAGAAAAATGTTTAGAGCAGCATTCATTTCGATGCTTTTTTCGACTGTCCACACGAAGAGGACACGTATGCGTTTTCATTTGCATCCACTCTCGAGAGCGTTTTCAAATTGATGCGCGGTTTCGCCGAAAACGCTCAGCGTCTTAGTGTGGACAGATGGCCTAAACGCATCGAAATGCATGCGGTTTCAAACGAAAACGCACTAGTGTAAACGGGGCCTAAAGTTCTACTGGCTATTTCTACTTCTATTATTCGCTAAAAAAACAATAGCTGATATAGGATCGCATGTGTAACTAAGCCCATCGAAAAACTACAACATTGAGAAGACATGCAACACCACTAATTGTTGACGTCTTTTAAAAAACAAAAAGAGCATTTATAATTAAGTGATTCGTGATACGATAAAAAATTCGGTATGTTCGAAGTTTTTCTTTAAAAGACAAGTGATTGCCTCGACTCTTGCAGATATCTAGGTCTAGGCTTACCAATTTCCGAAGTTAAATATTTTTCTTTCACTGCCTGAGTCTTCTTATTTTCTCTCTCCAGTCTCTGCATTTCACGTTCCTTTCTTCTTTCTTCTCTTTTTCTTTCAATTTCCTGCCGCCTCAGTTCTCTCTCAACCTGTCGTTGTTCCTTGCATGGCCTCGCAGGTTTTTCCCTTATCGGACTGAGCATGTTTCCAAGGTCAATGACGTCACTGACCGTTTCTGGACTAAGACTCCTTGGAGAAACATTGTTCACCTTCCACGACTCGCCGTGAGTTAAATTCTTAATTGGCACTGGAGAACAACCAGTTAACACGACAGTTACTAAAGGGTCTTGCATTTTTTTTATAATTTTCACAAGTATACAAAACGTACGCTTTTTCCAGAACCCCTCCCTATCCCCAAAAGCCGAATGACGCTGACGAAGAAGGGAATAGATATAAATGTTCTTAAAAGATGTATTGAAGAAAAAATTAATGTCACTTCAATTATACAGCGTCTTCATGTTCGCTTTGATTGCATCGTACTTTTTTATTATTAAACAAAACAACTACACAACAGTGACAACCACAATCATGAACATCAACGATCAACGAAAAAAGTATCGTAGTGGGAGCAGAAACCAAATTTCGTGTTCACTTGTTCGCTTAAACTTGGTTTTTGCTGAAATGTTATCGTCATTTCTCAAATTTGAAAAAAGCGTACATAGACCTTTGACCCCCTCCCCCAGCGTACTAAGTAAACAGACAAAGTAAACTGAAACTTTTGCCATACAGCACGATCTAGATCTGGTTTCACATTTGGCCAAAGGCCTTTCGACTGTTTATTCAGTCCTCCTCAGTGGCAGAATGAAAAACATTCCAGAAGCAGCAATCATATACACCTGAGAAAACTAAAGATTTCAATGGAAGGCCTAAGCGTAATGTTTTATTAATACGTTTTGTGCGCTCGTAAAAATGATGAAAAAATGCACGACCCCTTATGTAACAGTTTGCTCAAAATATTAATCTGTAGACCGTTGGAATATGGAAGATACTGACCTTTCGGACTGTTGACCTTCGTCGGAGACTAAAAACGTCAGCACCTTATAACTTTTAATAAACTGTTTTTATGGAAACATAGGCGTGGCATATCGACTCTATTACTAATGTAGCACACCAGCATTACCTTAGTTTCCTTGCCCTTACCCTGACTGTCACTGTCACTATCACCAATACCATCAACACCACTGTCTCTTTCACTGTCGCCACCACTGTGCTATCGTTTTTCCCTACAACTATCACTGAACTTCACCTTCCGTTATCACTGCCGCCATTACCAGCCGTTACGGTTACTGTTGCCATTACTATTACTGTCTCCAATACCATTGTCATAACAGTTAACATTAACATGGCAGGGATATATAATCATTGGCAATACAGTTACCGTCTCCGTTAACATTAACAATACCGTTACAATTATCTTATAGGTTTCC
The DNA here is from genome assembly GCA_027575215.2 of Hydrozoanthus sils. Lineage (NCBI taxonomy): Eukaryota > Metazoa > Cnidaria > Anthozoa > Zoantharia > Hydrozoanthidae > Hydrozoanthus > Hydrozoanthus sils. The sequence continues at coordinate 18,255 of JAOBRD020315040.1, read as the reverse complement.
CATTATTACTACCTATGGCGTACAAACGTTCCCTTTACAGTTCCTGTGATTTTATCATGTTTTTTATGACACTTTTTGACTCAAGCAGTCACGGGAAAACAAGAAATGGGACTCGAGGTCCCCTCTGCCACCCGGGCCTACGGTTTAACGTCCCTATCCGAGACGACGCGAAGGTCTTAGAACCGTTTGTAGATGTTAGAGCAAAGGAAGCACCTTGTCCTCACTTATTTCAAGACCCTAGTGAAGGCCCGGAACTGGGAATCAAACACGGGCCTCCCGCACGACAGACTGGCGCCTTACAAACTGGATTTACCAGGGGCGGTTATCAAAGTCAGCAACAAATTAGGAACAGGCAGACTAGCAGCACCAGGTAGTGTAGGACAACTCTTTTAACACGGTTGTCTGCGACCATACAAGCCACCGCTGATATACCAACTATCAGACACACAGTTACATCTTGATAGACAGATCCTTACTTGACAGAAAGAAAGACATCTTGAGGGGCAGACACTCTTCATCTTGACTGACAGACACTTACCACCTTAACATACAGGTATTTACCACCTTCATGGAAAAACACTTACAGTCTTGACTGACAGACAGACAGACACTATCCTAACGGACAAACACTGTCCTTCTTGACAGACACACACTGCTTATCTTGACTGACAGACGCAATAAATCTTGACAGTCTGACACTAACCACATTTACAGACAGAACTTACCATCTTAAAAGACAGTCACTTACCATCTTGACAGACAGTTGTCGACGTACTGAACTGTAAAGAATCAAAAACGTTTCATTTTACAATGATCCAAGTATTGGACACATCCATTAAATTAAAACTAAGAAGTACTAATACTTGAAGTATTTATAAAAAGTTCAAATACACGAAGCATACTAAGAGGCGTGCACTTGATTTGGAGTTTCGTCTTGTAGTGTTAACCCACATTTCTTTACTCTCACTTGCTTTATCATTATCTTTAAAGTAATTTATTATAGTTTTTATAGTGGAAGTGATTAAATATGTAAACTGCTTTAAAGTATTTAAACTTAGTACGCGACTAATAATTTCAAATACAGTCAGAGTAGAAGGCATCAAAGTTTTAAAATCTGAGAAATAGTTTTCAAAATACTGTTCCGTAGTACGTCAGCGATAAAGTATATAGCTCAAAGATCGACTAAAAAGAAAATCTTCGCCTTCTTAAGTATAAAAATGCTGACGTTTTGAGCCTTCGTCAGGGCAATAGTTTTTTAGTTAATCTTAGCGCTGAAGTAGAAACATGCCTCTTTCATTTACTCACACCACATTTTAATAATAATATTTTCAAATGCTCTTTAGGCTTCACAGTTTCGCCCGAAGTGCTAGTTCTATGTTACCAATTTATATAAAAAATTCAAGTTGTCTTCAACAGAAAAAGAGTGAGTTAAATACATGAATAGTGCAACCCGAGTATAACGAAGTCACCAAGGGATCAGAAAATTCACGTAAAAAACGAAACCCGATATAACGAAGTTAACGAAAAAATCACGAAAAACATTATTATAGCGGGGTTTTGATAACTGACAAAAAATTAGCAATGACACGGAGCTGTTGGGCCATCATTACTTGATTTAGTACGTGATAAAACATACATTAACTATGGAAACAGTAAAATCAAGACGGTATCAAGACTAGGAATTTCCGTTGCAGTATGACAAAATACTTGTGTACACTTGTTTTGTGAGCTTCGTTATATCGGGGTAAAACTGGCCTCGGGACCTAAAAATCTGGTTCGTTATACCGGGGTTTTCGTTATATCGGGGTTCGTTATACCGGGGTTTTCGTTATAACGGGTTTCGTTATATCTAGGTTGCACTATAGAGACTGTCTAAAGCTTCAGAGGGTTCAGAGTTATTTTAATGGTACCTTTGGTCTGTTCTCATAGAAAAGTTTCTCTCGTTCACCACCCACAACAACTGCGCCGCCCAGCACTGGTACCAGGGTAGCTAAGGCCCGCAGTGTTGCTATGACAACGGTGTCATCTGTGTCTTTTAGGCCTAGGAGAAGCTGCAAAAGACAACAGTAACAACAAAGTTTATCAATTTGTTTCATCTTCCGAGAGGTCAAACTCTGACATGCTGTAATGAACCAAAGGTAAGTGTCAGAGAAACCAAGGGAGAAAAAAAAACTGACCAGAGCAGGAATTGAGCTCACGATACCCCCATCATCAATTTGTTAGTGTAAATTACAGAAAGATGCTGACCCGAAAACTGCAGTTCAATATAGGCGGGTAGCATAATCTGATAAATTTAAAAACAATCAACCAATCAATTGCTCCAGCACGAAACTAATAATTCAACAAGCATTATAAATAAATAGTTCAACTGATGTATTTCTGCGTTGACAAACAACTGTACTCCAGTGGAAAATGTGTTGGATTTCGAAGGAGTTCACAGTTATGATATTATCTTCTAGTGTGGGCAATTTCAATGGTCCGTCCTGGAAACTAGTAAAACCATTGTATTTTCATTTGCTCTCTTCTTAACAAAAAAATGCAAGAACAAGCGTCATGCATGTGCAGCATTTGGTGCTACTATTTCTTTCAACAGAAAATGGTTTTTGGTTCATTCAATGCATAAACTTTTCAGAGACAACTTTTTCAGAGTTTTCTCTCAAACTGAATGCAATTACCGTAATTTCTCAATTGAGCCCCATCTCTCCAATAAGCCCCCCCCCCTCTATTAAGCCTCTCCCATTTTAAGCAAAAAATATATTAAGCCCCAGTCCCTATCTTTTAAGCCCCCCTCCTGAGACTTCTCTAGGTGAACTGTACGCAGATATCTTTTACCGTAAGAAATTTCGGTGATTTTTGTAGTTTAGTAACCAGTGTTTCATGGGCAAAGACTCGAACGTTTTTTTAATGAAATGTTAATCTTAATGCAAGATGCACCCCCTCCCCTCTAAAGTGCTTACAAAGGGGCTTAATAGAGAAACTATGGTACTGTCTCTGTTTTACTCTTTACTCAAAGCTATCAATAAACTTCACACTCAAAGACGTACCTGGGGAAGAATGAAATCTTTCAAATCTTCTTGTTCAAATGCCCTCACAAACAGACCAAAGTATTCAAGCAAAATCAAACGCACATGGCTGTCTTTGACTGAGAACAGCTTCAATAAAATGGGCACTGCATTCTCTCTAAAGCAGACGAGATTGAAGATTTGAAATTGTTCCTGTTAATATCATTGCCTGTCACATTTGTGACATCATAATTAATATCTCAATAACCATAAATTAAAGAGTTTGACAATGTTTTCTCACCGCTTTTACTCAGTTTATAACATAGAGGGAAAAATTACTTCGAGCTGATTGGATAACAACGGGGGCATTTTTTCTTAATTCAGGGCAAAATTACTTAGCGCTGATTGGTCGCTGGTAAACTTCCGAAATCTTCCCAAAATTTTAAAAAGTCTTAAAAAGGTCTTAGAAACGTTTTCCAAAGATTTTCGAAAATTAATTGACATGCATTCAAGCTGTTGAGTCTTTGTTAATGTTAAGACTTGGTAAATACTGTATTCATCACTCAACAAATAAGTTAGAAAAAACGTTTTTTGAAGTTTGCTAAATTTCTGTTTAAGCGATCAAAATTTCAAGTTTTACTACAACATAACTAAGGTGTAGCCAAAACATATTATGGCTTGAAGCCAACAACCTTTATGGACGATAATTTTATTGGAAACTTCTTACATTGAAACTTATTACAAAATAATAAGGAAAAAACTACATATTTTATTGATGACACCTCACATCTGGAGCAACATTAGGGTGTACTTGTTTGGGCCTATTCAACCATTCTGGATTAAGAATAAAATTTTGAAATTTCTTTCAGATTGTCAAGGCGACGAAATATCTATTTCAAATTTAAAATTCAAGAGTTTTCTCTTTGACAAATGTTTTATTTGTTGCATTACAGGAAAAGTAGCCACACATTTTTACTCCACGTATTCCTATTCTGAAATAGGCCAAAATGAACACACCCTTATTTTGGCACATGTTCAAATTTTGAGATGAAATCATGCCATTACTATCATTAAATGGTTACAATACTGGAGTTTTCTGTCATGTGAAACTAGCTCCTTTATCATTTCATCAGGGAATAAAACAATCTTGCGCGTGTTTCTAGACAAAAATAGAACATGCATTGACATAGCAGGACATGAGAAAAGTGTTGAAAGAAAATGAGGCAATGCTGAGTTTCTCTCTACTTCTTGAGTGTCTGCTATGTCATACCGTTTTCTACTTTTGTCTAGAAACACAAGCGAGGCTGTTTTATTTCTTTTAGAAAATAGCCTCTTCAGTCCACACAGAAAAAAATCATTTAACTGATTTCTTGGGTTATGTGACATCACACCATGGTTTCTATTCCATTATAAAAATTGGAGCTATAACCAATCTGAGCACGGTGTTGTCTCAGGCATATTTTCTAAAGGCTTTTTACTGAAGTCTTTGTATGTAAGTGTCGCTATACAAAATCTACATAAACTTCAGATAATGTGTTCAATGGTACTTGACTGTGTTGATTGTATTTAGTGAAGCTGCTTGTGTGCAAATAGCTGGAAGGAGGGTGTTTTTGTCTGATCATTTTAGCCCCGAACATGGCCAATGTTGTGTTGATGAGTTTAATAGAAAAACATATTCGATCAATTTCCATTTTCTCATTACAAAAATATGTACTTTGTACGTGTATGTTATGTAAGAAGATAGATGTAAATAAACTGACTGTGGCTGAAAGGGTTTGTATAGAGAGAGGAATGGTCTGAATTCAGCAAGAAAACTTACTTGAATAGATTCTCAGGTAGTATAGGATTAAGCCCTTTAAGCTTTTTGTTGAGATCATCTGATTCTGAAATGGAATCATAGGTAAATGGTACTGAACAAGTCTAAGCAACATACTGGTCAGTAGTAAGCCACTGGAAAGGGATATATACTTCAAACCCACCCAATACTTTTTGTGCAATCTCATTGGAGAAAATGCATCATGTGGTACAAAATCAGAAATAGGTTATCAGCAAATATATCCCTTCCAATTTGATAATGCCCCTCAGAATTTGTAAGCAATTTTTAATGAAAACTGCAAACATTACTATTTTGAAAGTTTGAATAAGTTTCAAATGGATGGACAAGAAACAACAAATAAATCAAAAACCTGGTTTCAATGGCCAGCACAGAAAGGTTGGCGAGTACACCATAAATGTTTTTGAAGGTAAGAAAATAGCTACAAGTCCACTTCTGCTAAACAACAGTTTCAATAACAAGCTAAATTAAACCTATCAAGTCTCTAAATTTCTTTAAAAAAACTAAGCTTAAAACTAAGAGTTTACTTAAATCAGCATAATTTTTACATCCAACTTTAAGCATGGAGAAGGGAGAAAAATGTTTTTTCTGCATTTACATGAAGTTCATTCGAAGAAAAAATTATTGGGAAGGTTATAAAATAATTAGTATATGCCAGCTTGGCTATGAGAGATTTGATTGGTTTAGAAAAAGTAGATGTGAGACAATATTTACCTCCAAAATAGTAGATAATGAGATCAAAACAAAATGGCAGATAGAGGTAGCTGCTTCACAACAGTTGTGGATCATGATATTGAAAAAGTTTGCTTTAAAAAAAAGGGAAATTCAAAACAGTCAAAAGAAATTCTGTTTTACACCATTTATGACATTTTGTAGCTGACAAATTGCCCAAACTTGTTTATTGTATGTTAGGCTGTCATGCGTGAGTCTCGCCATGCTCAGTGATTCAAATGATAAAAGTGTCTTTTTTCTTAAAAATTTTAAGTTTTCTTGAAAGGAAGTTTGTTGCCACGCTGGTACATACTAAAACACTTATTCTACTTCCACTTCGGTGGATAGTGGCTTAATGAATTATTATCTACCTCATAAATATTCTGCCAATATTCACCTTAATTGAAGTAGAATAAGTGTTAAATAGTAAACCCTTTTTGGCTCACTGGTACACTAGGGCCTCGATAACATCCTTGGCTGATAGATTGTCCTCAAAATTTCTCAGTTGCCCTAGAAGCTTTGCTTCTCAGCCAACTGTTTGTTTTTCGGATGATCTACCAGCCACAGACATAAAATCCTCTAATATACCAACTACAAGAAGGGGTTTATTCACTAAAATTAATACCTGGTTAAATAGCCAAGTTGAGGGATACCATCTTCTCAGGAAATGATGTTAAACCATCGACCATTGAGTACTATAATTTGGTTGTAAAACCTGTTGGCCCAGGGTTTTCTATCTACCCGAAAATAGTGTAAAGCTATAATTAACTACAGTACCTGGTAGAGGTGTTAGGATGTGTGGCAAAAAATCTCTAGTGGCACTGGGCTCTGCTAACACAAATCTTGAGAGCAGTTTTAGGAGAAGGCGCTTTGCTACCAACTCTGGAGGAAAACCCTTGAGTTTTATCACAAGTGTGCTAAAAGTGAATAAACACAATGCTCTGTGATTGGCTGATCAGCTTATTATCATAATCTTCTATTAATGCATTAAAACAACTCTACTACAGTTTTAAATATCCATATCTTAACTATGGCTAAAATTAAAGATGGGAAAAGAGCTATTCTTGCTGTACTTCAAGAACTAATTTTGTCTTTTTCTGAAATTCATAAATATGATACAAGGTATGCTGCTAACCAAAACCTATACAGACAAGCTTCCAGGACCAACTATGGACTTACATGATTTAAAATATCTTTTAAAATATGGGAAACGATACCAAGTGAGATAAAATCATTACCTTATAATTGTTTTAAAAAACAACTAAAGCTTTTTCTTATTATCAGACAGATGTAAATTCAATCAAAACCAAGTAAATATGTTACAAATATGTATGTATTAACTTTTCCTTCTTTTCTTTTCCTGCTAACTACAATCTATGTTTCCAACTCCTTTTCTCCAACAAAATTTGCTCTTAGGCAATATGACTAATATAATTATAAACTATTTCCCCCTCTCATTAATTTCACCATGGTAGTGGCCAACTCGAAAGCTTTTGCTCTTTTGACCACTACGCACTTTTCCTCCTAAAGTATAGTCAACCAAATTCTAGCTTCCCCTTCTTTTAATTTTTGATTTAATGGGGAAAAGCTACAACTGTAAATAGCTGCCAGCAATAAACTTGTAAACTTGATGATCATATACTAGTCTTATTGAACTAACAGAAACATGAGAAAAGTAAAACAATAATATATATACAACTACTATCAATTTACCAGTTTTCTGGCACTGTAAATAAATATTAGTATACACAAGGCTATTATAATGTTGCAGATATTTTGGTTTGTTTGAATTTGCATTGAAATAATAATCATAACAACATGTCAAATATCTTTGTGCTTTGTGTCTTATGATCAAAGGACTGGACAGAATAATGGTCAAATAATAGTCACAAGGCAAAATAATAGTATTGAGTGGAAAATCTTAAATATTCCATTAGGGCACACACTGTGCTCTGGTTGCAATGTAATTAAGAACTCTTGATAAAGAAGAGCGAACTGTCACAACTGATAAAAAATTAATGATCTGTTTTTTAAAAAAGGGGGGTTACAAGAGTGAAGTAGAATAGCTTGAGTTTATAAAGACAGTTGACATGTAGTCCTAAATCAATGACTTGATACCAAAATTCACAACATTTTCAGTTAGTAAACACCTGAAAAACTTTTCTTTGTCAATGTCACTTTTTATTGTGATGTTGTTAAGGAAGGTGAGGACTTCCAGGAATGGATCTCTGTTCAAAAAAAACCAAAAATGCAATAAATATGTAATCATTGACATTTGCTGCTGCCACTACTACTATTATTACTATTACTACTGTAGAAGTTACTGCTACTATTATGCTTACCGTATATACTCGTGTACAAGTCGAATGCATGTATAAGTTGAACCCTATTTTTGAAGCCAAAAATACAACTTTTTTAGAAAAAGTTTGGTTTTTCAGTTTTCGTCAGTTAAATGAAATAAACAGACGATCTGGAATTCAAGGATAAAGTTAGAGCAATAAATTTTGAAAACAAATAAATGGCCCCGATATCTGTAAACTTGACAACTTGGAACTTGAAACTCGCAGAACATTTCATTCGTTTCACCTTTGACAACATTCTTCTATATGTAACGCAAGCTAAGAAAACTAATCGAGAAGTTAGACACTTAGCCTTACCAGTTATGGTAAATCATTTTATTTTCTCAACTCAAGCTTATTTATACTTAACACACGGATCGAAAATCTCATATTCGAAAGTCTGAGGAAACATGTTCGCTTTCTTTCGGATCGAATTTCTTTTTTCCCAATGTCTGAGGAAACATATAACTTTATATATTTGAAGCGAAATGTTCCAAATCCAATTTTCGCCTGTTTTCTTTGCTGTGACTAAAATCATTTTTGACATCTACTAACTTTGTTTTGATCAAAACCCAAGGTCACGTACGTACAAGCAGGAGCTTAGCTTTGACCAATGAAATGGAACTTTTTGTTTTCACTTGGGCCAATCAGAGCTTTGTGTGTTATGTCACATTTCTCACCTCATGCTCGCCACGTGATCTTCCAGCATGGCATGCAACTTGAAAATCTCTTGTAAAACCAAAACTACAATCAACTTTCTGACTTGTTATTTTGATTTATGATCACACAAAATGGTTTTTAAAAGGAACTGACAATATTCTGATGTCTGGTTATGGAAATAAATGTCTGAATGTGTGCAGAAGGAAGCTAAATAAACGATTTATCAAACTCGCTGGTGAGAGAAATTGATCAGTCCATCGAGTCGCAAAGGAAATGTCAGTTCACTTGTAAATACTAACTCATTTGCATCAGCACTCTTTGAACCACAAAAGAAATATAGAGGCAGCGGAATATAAAATTTAATGAAGTGTGTGGGGAAAGCTTTACAGGAAGGTACGAGTTTATCGCTTCAAATTTTGTGGCAGTTTATAATCATAGATTAATGCGTTCGAGCAATAATATAAAACTTATCGTGCCAACAGTGCGTAACTTGATGATTATTTCACAGTACAGTTTAATTCAAAATGAATCTACCTTGGGGATTTATCATCCAAATTATTTACTTAACTCCGTAACTTGGCATCTCCAGAAGGCATGTCTTGTGTTCTCCCGAATATAAGTTGAGGTCAATTTTTTAAGCCCATTTTCACGTCCAAATATTCGACTTATACATGAGTATATATGGTACTACTCTGGAGTTCAGAAAAATAGTACTAGATTGCATAATGGTACAGGGTGGAAATATCAAGTCTAAATTCAATAAATAAAATAGTCACAGGAAAAAATAACAGTATTGAGTGGAAAATCTTAAAAATTCAATAATAATAAACATTTGTATCAGTGTGGAAAAGTGCAATAAAAAAATTGTCAAAAAATATCATAATTTTATAAAATAATAGTAAAAAAAAATTCAAAAAGATGTCATGCATTGTGCAAGTGACTCTGTAAACAATTGAAAAATAAAGTCATTTAGTTTGTTACAAATTATTGCTAAAAAAGTGACAAACTGACACAACAACAGTGGAAAATGTCAAAAGTTAATAATCATACAGTTGTGATAATAATTGTACATGCATGATTATTAGGGACTCCACAGTACTAGTAACTATTACTTGTTTATCAAAAGAACTGAGTCCTTGTGTGCCATGCAGGAATCAAACAATTCAGAGACAAAAATATTTGATCTAAAAGTGAAACTAGTATCAATCAGTCTGGTAACTTACAATAGTCTCTTAGGTGATGTTTCCTTCTGGAACATTGGTACAATAAAATGTGCAGGGTTCAAAATTAATGTCTTATTTTGTGGGTTGTTCAATGTAGACCATAATTTTGGCCAGCTGTTTTTGGCATGAACAGATTGTACATAATATTGTACGTAGCAAGAAAATATAAATTAATGCTTCTCATCTTTCAATTGCAGTCATTTTTAGTTGATGAAGTCAGGTTTATCTCTGATCTTTCAAGCAGCAATCCATTTTCTGATTCACCCTTTACAGAATCACTTCATCTTAAAGTGCAATTGAAAATAGCATTTGCTGAAAGGATAATTTGCAACTTGCAGGCTACTGTATCTCAAGCAGCAGGCAGCCATTATAAACCCTGGCAAGTAGCAATAGTAACAACAACAACAACACTAATGTTCAGTAATTTTTTAAAAAAAACTTAAATCTCCATACGCATGTGAAGATGATTTCTGCAGTCTTACAAGAGTGCTCAATGGTTAGTGTCAGAGCTACTATAGGTAAGAAAGTCTTTTAAAAGAAATGGATTTGGTCTAAAACTTTAACTTTAAGTTTCAGCTTTACAGCTCCATCATCAGATTATACACACTGTAGTTATTCACTTTTAAGGCACACTCACTATTAAGCCACAACCCCCATTTTAGAGAGACGCAATGAACATACTTTTGTTAAGTTTATTTTTGGAAAACGCTCATTTTTTTCCAAAAAAACTCAGTTTTAAACCACAACTTCCAACTCAACCTGGCTTTGCATTCAAGATTTACAATTATGTGAAAAAATGGTGCAGCTTAACCCTTTCAGCCCCAAACACGACAAATGTTGTGTTGGTAAATTCTCCCAACTAGGACCCATACTTTTAATATGATCAGCTTAGGAGAATTTGGCTTTTCATCTTCAATTGTTCACTTTGTTTGATCAATTTCCATTTTCTCGTTACCAAATGACTTATTTTGTATATGTTATGTAAGGAGAAGTTAAATGTTGATAAAATGGCCTGGGCTGAAAGGGTTAACAGTGAATAACTACAGTATGTATATTATTCTTGTGGAGTTTTCCTTTGATCTTTCATTTCTTTAGTTATATAAACAGGAACTTGCCTGAAGAACTCATCCTCATACAGACTGTTGAATTTGGGCCTCATCTGAAATCGAAAGCTTTGAAAATCATCAAAACTGTTGCAGCAGTCTTTCTAGTTATAACTATGTTAACTAACAGTCTGTGACTGAAAGGATTAATCTATTATTATCACTACAAACCGTACTTTGCACAACTTTGACTGGACCATTCTCTTACTGCACAAAAATCTTACTTTAATAAACAAAACTAATATTTACAAAATGTTCATGTATTAAACTTACTTTTGGGTCAATGTGCAGAAATTGGCTTTGCATTTTTTCCCCAAATTTCTCTCCTGCTTTTCCTAATGAAAGAAAAAACTGGAAATTTGTAACAAGGATTTTTCCTGTTACTGACATTTCATACACATTTTAAATGAAGATATCACAACATAGCATTGGAACAAAGATTTTTTTTCATTATTGACATAACCAGTAAAACATCTAGAAGTATGAAATGGTTGTACATGGGCTGCTCAAATTATGGTGAATCAACAAATACGGATCACCTGTTAGGCTAAGGTATTTTATACGTTACTAAAGTTTAGCAACAATTTTAAAAAAGTTTGTCCAGTTTAAAAATGTTATTCCTTTGACATTGCTGCCCAATTTAAGCTGTGTCTTTCTTAAGTTTCACTGAGTACACAGAATATATCAAATAAGATCAACTCTGATGGAAATGATGGTCTATGAGCCAAGAGTTTTCACAAATGATTTTGCTAGGATGACTTATCTGTTTGGTTATACACAATGTCTAAAATCACTGGCTTAGTGGTAGTCTGTTAAGCAGGTGGTACACTTTCTTTTTGAAGCAATCAAGAGCCAGAGATAAAATCATGGTGGGACAAGAGAGTTGGGTTCTAGACCAGACCTATTAAAAATGAAATGAATGCCTGCTTTATAGGCTAGCTCAGCGGTGTTCTCCAATACTTACCAAGATCAGTTCTGCAGTCAAGGGTATCTCCCACCAAGATTCCAAAGGCATAAGAATCCAAAGAGTGACCAGTTTCTATAGTCAGCTGCACTTTGTTTTCCTAGAAATTATCATTGCGAAGAGTTGAGGATTATCAATCAAAATTTGAAAAAGAAATCACGAAGAATGAAAATGAAAGAACAACCTAGTTGACTATTTATACCACCAATACTTTTTCCAACATTAAAAGAAGCTAAACTGAAATGCAGGGAACTGTGTCATGCAGAAAAAGGAAATGGGTCATAGACAAAATGGAATAACATTCAATCTGAACACAAACAAAGCATGCTCAAAAAACAGAAAAACAAAACAGCAAACTGAATATTTTTCGAAAACAATATAAATTTATATATTAAAACTGCTGTTATGCAATTACTTTTGTAATTATAATTAATGCTGTTTAAAGTTATAAAATTTAATTTTTTTATAATCTTATCTCAATTAATTTCAGTTTCATCTAAACTGTCTAGCATTTTAAAATTTTTTGGTTGAAGTGTAAAACAAGAGAACATGTTACGAATCATGCCCTTTATAAACAAAAAATCTATAAATACATACATATACATAAAGTAAATAACATATATATTAATCTTATTAAAAATGTTGAATAAAGCAATAAAAAATAAAACAACAGCAAGGCAGAAAACAAATGTAAAATGTTTAACCAACAGAAAAAACATTTACATATTCTGATGGGATGAAAACCATTTCGCATGAGCCAAAGGCACAAGTCTAGAATAAAAAACACTTCAAACCTTTTCTTCAGGGCTGATTGCCTTCAAATCCCTAAGCTCTCTTGTCGATTCAAGAAACTGCCATGGCAAGAGTAGTGTACAACAGGTATGTCTCAGATAAAGGTTTTAACATACAGTAAAAGTGTATTGAAACAAAAAATTAAAAATAGTTTATACTAAAACAGTAAAGAAATAAATATCTAATTTAATGATAATAATCATTAAAACATTAATTATAGCATTATGAATTACAACATTTTTCTGATTAAGGCAATAAACACCCCTAATCAGGGGAAATTCAATAACGCCTGAGTAACACTAGAAAATTTACGCTGCTTAACTGCTTCAAATGCACTTAACTATAAATAGTAACCTTAAGATGCAAGGACAGCAATGCAGAGGATGACTGAAGAAAAAACAATAATAAATACTGTATACTATCTATAAATTGAAATCCACCAGCAACTTCGTTGTCTTGAAAATTACAATGTGAAAAACTCAGTTCTGAAACTTTTACGACTGCAAAAATGACCTACAGAAATTGGTGTCATTTTCAATTCATTAATCGTTTTCATCTTAAGCCCCTAATACATCAGTGTAGAAAACCTTAGAAATCTCACTCCCAAAACACTTTATGGGATCTAATTTCAGCCTGAGAAAGCCCATATGTGTACAATCCATAATTGATGCCAATTAAGCAAGTGAATACTACAAGTCAAAATATTCACACAGCTTTTTAAAAATAACTGCAGAATTTCCTTTCACACTCTTTTCAAAAAAAATCTTTATTTATTTCAATTGATGTCATTTTGAGTACCTGAGAAGTGATGTCAGCATATTTACAGACATGTTCCATTCGACCAAGTTTCCAGGAGGAATCGATTGTGCTAACAAACACGGAAGACAGGCTTAAATCATTGTGAGATAAACCACACTGTAAAATGAAAACAAATTTGAATTTTATTCTAGGAAAAAATGGGTGGCATTGAATAATCAACAACAGGAATTTTGCAAATGAGTCACACCATGTTTATTAGTGGGCAGCTGATTTAGCAAAATGACTTTTGTCATGGACTTATCTTGCTTCAATATGAAATTAGCTTTTTTTCATACAGCTCTAAAATGTTTGGAACTTATCATTCTTTGATAGATTGCAGTGAAAACTTCTAAGTTTAAGAAATAACTGCGTGTGCTGGAATTGATTTTTCTTTACAAAAACAGCTTGACCCCCCGATTTACCAGGGCTTGCCAACTGAGGTGAGCAATTGCTCTTGCTCGCCAACACTAACGCAAAATCGACCTGAGAAGAGCAATTAATTACACTGATATCGCAGCAGCGGTGCACTGTCATTGTGCGTGTTTCTTTTAAGGCCTTATTGCTCAGAAAAGACAGCTTAGGTGAGCTTTTTGTTAATTGTCCACAATTTTCAAATGGCAAGTCCTGATTTACCAATTCAAAGATGGAGACAAATATTAATTAGTATAGGTCAGAATAATAGTGATGAAAAGTGCAATAAAATCCATAAGCTACCATTTAATATTTCAAAACAAAGTTCTATATATTTATATTATGCAAATAATAGTTGGGCATACCCACACCACACTGAATACTGTAAGACTCTGTGAACAGCTGGGAAATAAAGTCATAAAGTTGGTTACTAATTATTGCTAGTTAGGCAGATTTCCAAATATTTTTTTTGAAATCTGCTGCCAATCCTTAACCCTTGGACCAAAATTATTTTAAAACTACTCTAAAGAATACCTTGAGATACAGCAGCAGCCCAAGTTTGGCTTAAATTCATACAAAGGTTATGGATTGGCAGCAGATTTTAAAAAATTGAAAATGACCTGGCCAACAACTGACACCATCAGTTGGAAAAACTAAGCCTTAGTATCTTGAGAACCATAAAAGATTTTGACAAAATTCTGTCACCACTACTCCTCATAATCCTAATGTTTATACACTGAGGTAACAAAATATTTCACGCCCTATGAATCCCACTTGGCACTTTGACAGCATCCACTGATTTATGGCATTATTGTAATTCAAACATGCATAAAGGTGTTCTTACCTTGTCATTGAGAAAATCCAGAGCTTGGACAATACTGAACAGTCCTGCAACAATTTCCCTTACATCTAAATCTTCAATGACTGACTCTAGTGGGACAACTGGCTCAGTAACCAAAAATATTTCACTAGAATCTTCATACGATGCATGGTATTTCAAAATTGAAGGATGTCGCAAAACTTTTAAATACTGATGGAAAAACAAGAATTCATAATTAAATATGTTTGCACACTGCTCTATAATTGCTTTAACTATAATATTTATTGTTAGCAATCAAGGCTGATTGTAAACAAATTTAAATGGAACTGGCCATTAGAAATATTAAAGTCAAAATATTAATATGTAGTGCTAACTGTCATTTAATCCCTGTGAACTGTTTTATTGTTATATTGTATACAAAGTGATATTTGATAGGGTCACATGTACTGTACATTATGAGGAACACTTGCTATATTGTTTTAGATGTTTTATGTAGTTTCTTCAAATTGTTGATCAATAAAGAACTATAATAATACATTACACTAACCTAAAGAATTAACTTCAGAATACAGAACAGTAACATTACAGTAATCCATTGCTGACTATAATTTCTTACTGTGCGTTCCTCATTCTTTAAAATTACATGACTGTGCATTGAAATCAAGAATAGATAGTAATAAATTATGTGGCCTTGTACTCTGCAGTTGCTCTGAATATGGTGAATATGCTGAATATGGAACTAGAACATATTTGGATGAACCACAAGGTTTTTTGGCCACAGCTATACAAAGTTGCTAAGCTAAATCTTTTCTCAAGCCAAGTGGCTATATATTAGGCTGGCACTTATCTCCAGTTTCCTTTGTGATAAGCAGATGAGAGTCTGCGACTCCCCATGGACAGGACACTAATCCATCACAGATTAGCCCCCAGTAGAACTGATATACTCATTTATACAGATGAGTCAACTGTACAAAGTAAGATAAAGTGTCTTGTTCAACTGTGCCACTGATTTAGTTGGCTCCAGCAATATTTGAATTGCGAATTATTAATTTGAGAATAATACATGCAGTAAATTAATTGTTCTTGCAGCATTTAAGTAGCTTGTGTAGCCTTTCCTCTCCCTTCTTTTAAAGCCCTTCAATGAGGTACGTAAACAATGTGCTTTACAGTTGTCAATCCACTGGGACCTTTTTATAACACAGATGGACCATGGGCACAGGGCGAGTCTGGTGACCTAAATATTAGGTGTCCATAAACCAGGGCCCAGTTGTATAAAGGTCGATTAGCCCTGATCCATGGCTATGACAACCAACAGGTTTTGTTAAGAGTTAACCCTGCATTTAGGCTTAACGTCCTTTGAACAACTCGGCCCTGGTCAACAAAAGGGAAATGCTGCTATGGGTGGTCCACGGTTTGGGACCACCCACCAAGATCAAACAAAACGGAACAGCCCCTTCTATGACTGCGTGGTCAATAGAAAATGCCGTCATATAGCCTTATATACCTTCTGTTTACTTGTTTTGTTCTTTTTCTTTCTCTCCTCCTTGCTCTTTGCATGGACAAATACCGTGATTTTTGCTTTGCTCTGCTTCTTTTGGCCTGAAAACATCTTCCAAGTTTCATTTGACGAAGGAATTGACTTTTCCAACTCGTAATCATTGTGCACGCTGTACTCTGTCCCCATTTCTGATAAAGGCTACGATATGTCCTTCAGTTCCAGTTTAGCGGTTATGGAAAGGGTAAGTCAAGTCATCGTATCAAAGTAAGTAAATTCTTCGTTTGAAATTATGACCTTGAAAACACACACATCGTGTAAAGTCATAAGTCAGGATTGTTACAACGGCTAATGCATGGTCATGAAATGACACGACGCAAATTCACAGGTTCGCTTAGTTGATCGTTAAGACAGAACCAAAACGATCATGGCAACTACCGCGGTTTACAGCGTTCACTCAAAAACTCAATCTTATTCTATCGCTTTTCTAATGAATACATTTATCCACGTTGATGCTACTCAAAAGCCATAACATGAATTGTGTCGAGAGCCCGCTGTGGAGTTTTCAGCAGTCTCTCCACCACGGTACGGACGACCATGCAGTTCGTATTACTTCGTGATTGATTCGTCGTACGTCCGAATAATAACCGAAGAAGTATCGACCCGAAATATGCATTACATCATTCTGAAAGAAAAGTGAAGGAATCGGAACTTCGGCCTAACGAAGAAACTTCAAAGGGAGAAGAATGGATCGATCACGAATATTACTGAAGCAAATTAGCGATCAGCTATGTGAAGCAGATATCCAAAATTTGAAGTACCTCTGCTCTGAAATTCCAGCTGGTCAACTGGAAAACTTGAGGACGGGAACCGCACTTTTTGATTGCATGCTGCAGAAACGCATGATAACATACACTGACTTTAGTCGCTTAGAGGAACTTCTCAAAAGAGTTGGCCGTCAAGATCTGTCTCGTCGAATACAGATGAGTGGTACTGATGCAAACTTAGAAACAGAAAGTGCGTTAGTGAGAAACATGTCGTCCATGAATGTTTCAGATAAGAAATTCAAAGCGTTTCTTCACGGACTGAGTGAAGAACTTACAAAGGACAACGTTGAATCGCTTGTGTTCCTTCTCGACTTTCCCGGTTAGTATGATTCTTTCATCATGTTATCAAATTTGATAATTTGAACCAAGTTTATGTTTTTCTGTGTCAAAGATCCGCCAGCTAATTTTGAGCATCATATGCCCTTTTGGACTTACTGCAAATCAAAACAAATTTGGCTTAGCCTGCAGGGTTCGGTTGTTAGACTCAATAGCCCGAAATTCCTGTAAGTCTGGGAGAAAAGTATATACGTTTAGAGTCTTTAAATGCAATTTCATCAGAGAGTCAGCAAAGTTTTCGTATGCACATTGTATATCAATTCAATTGTGTACTGCATTCAAATAATGAGATAATCATGATGTGTTTTCAGCTTTTTCTTGATAAGAAAGGGTAATTTTGTTTGGACTTTTAAAAACAAATACATTTTCTGCGATTTCAGAAGTTTCCAGGCGGCACAGCTCCATTCCTTGGAAAACAAACTTTCTGCTATTTCAAAAACCTTCACCAAAGCAATTATACCAAATATTTGTTTTTTTCCTGTTTTAATAATAAGAAGACGGAAATTATGTTGTAAATTGTTGCACAATTTCTGGTTTGACAAAAAAAAAACTAATTAATTCAAAAATACTCATTTGGAGCCTGGTACCCAGTTTGTCGCCATGAAAATGAAAGTTTGTAATTATTCTGATGAAAAAACCTTGAGATACATCATCAGCCCTAGTTTGGTTTAATTCCTCTAAAGCATATGAATTTGCAGCAGATTTAAAAAAAATAGGCAGTCATTGTCTGCATGTGGCTACTGCTTTTAATACTTAGAATATTGCAGCACTGTATCTGTATGGGGCTTTCAGTATTCTATAATAGATGAGTTCACGTTTTCTTCCGCCATTTTGGATGAGGTGCAAAGAGACTGGGGCAAGCATCACAGGCTTACCACCCACAAGTGGCTTGTATACTGTGTTCATTGGTTTATGTTAATAAACTGGTGAATAAAAAATA